>PVJS01021798.1:0-31173 GCA_004027185.1 Glis glis
ATGTACATACACAAACCTATAAAACTCAATCACTATCTGGAGCATGAAAGGGAGGGAAGGGGGAGGGAATAGGGTGGGATTGGAGGGAGGGCTAAATGTGCAATGTGTGCATGTATGATGTTCATACCCTGACATATATCAAAATGTATAAATATAATTTACAATGCACCAATAAATGAACATAAAAAGTTAAAAAAAAAATAAAAAAAAAAATAAAGAATAAAAAATAGGACTGGGGGTGTAGCTCCGAGGTAGAATGCCCCTGGGTTCAACACCCAGTACTGAAAATACTAAATAAATAAATAAATAAATAAATAAATAAATAAGTAAATAAAATCTACTCTATTAACAAGGCTAAACACAGAAATTACAAGATTGTGTCAATTGATACAGAAGAGGGAGCTGGCAAAATTTAACACCCATTAATGACAAAAAAAACTGTCAGAAAAGTAGGAACAGAAGGAAACATTCTCAACTTGATGAAGAGTATCTACAAAACAACTGAGAGCTTACATACTACATGGTGAAAAAATGAATGCTTCCCCCTAAGACTGGGCACAGGCAAGGATATCTATTCTTACCATTCCTATTCAACAAGTGTTTAAAGTCATAGCCAGTACAATAAGGAAAGAAGTTATACATAAGGAAAGGAAGAAATAAACTATTACTATTTTCAGTTGGTATGATGGTCTATGTAGGACATACTAATGAATCTATATAAAACTCCTAGAACAAATAGTGAATTCAGCAAGGTTTTAGGATGTATGAAACATAAAAATTAATTGTATTTGTTTAGTAACAATGAACAAATGTGTGGTCACAAAATTAAAAGTACAAGCCGGGCGTGGTGGCGCACGCTTGTAAATCCCAGTACTTTGGGAGGTGGAGACCGGAGGATCCAGGTTCCCGGCCAGCCTCAGCCCTCTCTCTCTCTCTCTCTCTCTCTCCCTGTCTCTCTCTCTCTACTTAGTGAGGCCCTCCGCAACTTCGTGAGACCCGGTTTCAAAATAAAGTATAAAAAAATAGGGCCGGGGGTGTAGCGCGGAGGTAGAACACCCCTGGGTTCAATCCCCGGTACCGCAAAAAAAAAAAAAAATACAGCACCACTTATAATTGCTCAACCAAAAGGAGATACTGAGGTGAAACATGTATAGGACATGCTTGTAAGCATAAAACAACAAAAGGTTACCTAAATAAATGGAGGAGCATCTTGTCTGCAGATTCAAAGACTCAACATTGTAAAGATATCACTTCTTTCAAATTGGTATATTGGTTTAATGCAATTCCTATAAAAATCACAGCAAGATTTTTTTGTGGTTATAAACAAGACTATTCCAGCACGCCCCCCCCACCACCACTATGGGCCATATCACCCATATTGGGAATCTATGCCCTATGGGTTAGATTCTGTCATCACCATTTTACAGATGAGATATAGAAAGGCAAATTAATTTATCCTAGGTGATACCTCTGCTATTAAACAGTGAAGCCAGGAAAGAAATCCAAACGACTTGTTGACTTTGGAGTTCATGCTTTCCATCTCTGTGCTTCACTGCCACTCACAAAGCTGTACTCTGTGCAGTCTATGAGAGTCCTCTAAAACTGTGGGGGAGTAGCTCAATGGCAGTGTGCTCAGGGGTACTGTGTGTGCCAGAGGGCCTGCGTTCCATCCTCAGTACCACAAAAGCAGCACCAACAAAACAACGAGCAAACTCTATGACAACAAATGTAAAACAGGGCAGATTCTAACTAATTGTGCCTTGCATTTGGGCATAGCCAGGTGATTGAATTTTGGCTAACAGTGTGTGGGCAAGAGTGATGCATGTCAACTCCAGGCATAACCTATAAACTTCCCACCTTGATTTCCTACTTGCTTTCCCATTTTTTGGCTGAATGGAAAGGATAGCCAGAATCTACCGGGCTGTAGGGTGGAAGGAATCCAAAGCTCTGCACTGTGGCTAGGAGGAGAGTAGCTTCGCTAGGGGCATCTGTGCTGGACTGCTGCTTCAGTGAGATACAACTTTTAATGTCTTAAGCCACTTAAGTTTGGTATTGTTTATTATTAGCCAACCTAGAGTAAACACAAGATGTTAGTAATAGTGCCACTACTATCTCAGTTCTCTTCTGTCTTTAACTCTTTTTCTCATCTCAAGGCAAGTCCTTAGCTCCCCCAAATTTTGTTTCCAGCCCTCTTGTCTTTATTCTCTTTACTCATTCGTCTGCTCAGAGATGCCATGCTTCAGCAATCTGTTCTAAGTGAATAATTCCCAAGGTTCTCTCTTACCTCCATCCCTCTCTCTCTCCTTTTGGTACCGGGGATTGAGCCCACGGGCGTTCTACCTCTGAACTACAACCCCAGACCGTTTTATTTTTTATTTTGAAATAGGGTCTTGCTAAGTTTCTGAGGGTGTTGCTAAATTGCTGAGGGTCTCACTAAGTCACTGAGGGCCTCACTAAGTTGCTGAGGCTGACTTCGAACCTGCAATCCTCCTGTCTCAGCCTCCTGGACTAGATTACAAATTGTGCCTACATGCCCAGCCCATTCCTTTCTCTTTTAGAGGGATAATACTTCCCTCTGCCTTTTGATCACCTCTCTCTAGATGCCCTCTTCCTCATCCTTCAGACTAGTCATGGCCCAAACCTACCTATCTTCATTTCTCATCTGGGTGCTGATGTCCCTCGGTCTATATGCGTGGACTGGGAACACAGTCTTGAATTTATCTTTGACTTTCTCTGTCTTCCCTTATATGCTTCCTCTACAGTTCCTCTCCCCTTTGTCTTCTCTTTTCCACATCTACTGTCATTATTCTTTTCTAGTTTGCATAGCTTCTCTTGAGATTTATAAGATCCTACCTGAACTTTGAACTCAGATCCGCCTCACTGCATTCTCTTTCCCTCACAATCAAAGCTCTAGTCAAGTCATGCTAAAGGCACCAATGTCTATTAACTGCTGTAAGTTAACATTCAAAATTACCAAAAAATAATAAAAATAATGTTAGGCTTTATCTTATTCACCTATATCTCAATATATACTTTATTCTCTAGCAGTAAAACTTTACATTTGAATTGTCTAGGGGGTTTTCAACTACATTTAAGGATCTTTCTATTTCTACTTGTACTTCTTAGCTTATCCAAATAGTGTTCTTTTGTCAAGTTCTATCTCAAATGACACTTCTTTTATGAAGTCCTTTTAAAAATCACTTTCTATTATGAAAAATTAAATGTGTACAGAAATGGATAAAACAGTATAGTGAACCCCAGAGGCTCATTATACAGCTTCAATAATTATCAACTCATGCTCACTCTTGATGCAACTGTACTGTTACCCACTACCTTCCCTTCCATCAGGCTTCAGGTCGGATGTAATCACTTCCTTCTCTTCGTAGCTCTCTCACAACACTAATATTGCCATGAGTATCTTATAGACATTTGCATGTATTTTATACTCTCCCCTAGATTTAAAGTGCCTTGAAGGCAAGGTTTCTCTGCCATTCTCCTTCAGCATCTATCCAGCATAGCACGATGCCCTGAACATAACAGACAAGGACAACACATTTTTGTAATTTGAATTGAAATACTTAATGCTATTTTAAAAGCAGTTATTTTCCCCAGAGTGAATAATTGTATCTTTTGACAAAATCCTCTCTATACAAAGCTAACATAAGCACCAACTCTATTTTTAAATTTTCTGACAAGATCCATGCGCCTCTTTAGTAATCCAACACCCTGTTTGGATTTTCTCAATAATCACTCAATTCTATGCTGAGCCTTAGCTCAGGGTGACATTGGATAAATCAGGTGGAATTAGCATAGTGAATATATTCTCTTTGCCTGTTTCCTTATTAGCAAATTGCATATTCCCATTCTAGCTCACAAGAGAATTATGAGATTAAATAGGGTAGTCACCTATTGATTACATGGGTTATGACCATTCAGAATTTCTTTTTTGCCTTATCTAGATATGTTGTACAGTTTTATGTTTTTTGTTATTCACTAATTTTCCTCTCAAAGGATGATACAAAGAAATAGGACATAAAGCTTAAGTTATTTAGCAATGGGGGTCAGTAAAAAAAAATTGGCAGGATAGAAAATTAAAGCCATTAACTAAAATGAAGATAATCTGCCCTTCATTAACATGAATATAAAGAATCATCTGTGAAGCATTTTGAATTTGATAAAGAAAGTCTTTGTGATAGTGTATGTGTTTATAAGTATATGTGTTTTTGATCATTAACAACTTTAATATTTTCAAAATATTCCAAATATTTACTGTTTAATTAATTCAGGAATTTCATCATACTTTAAGAGGACATACAGAATTATAAGCAAAGCTTCACAAAACTATTCACTTTGTTTCCATGATAATTTCTAATGTTGAGAATGAAATTGGGGGCTGTGTTTAGTTTCCATTATGCTTATGCACACTTTGGAGTGAAATACTAAATCCAACATTTAACCAAAATGGGATTATAGAAAAGACTATGCAAAAGACTCCATCTGATATGCACCCAACCAATTCATGATGAAGACTTCAAGAATACACTTGGGGGTCTCTTCAATAAATGCTATTAAAAAAAAGTGGATATCCATGTGAAAAAAAAAGAAGGAAGGAAGGAAAGAGAGATCGTTATCTTATGCCACACACAAAAAGCAATTAGAAATGGATTAAAAAAATGTTATGATCTGAAACTATAAAATTCCTAGAAGAAAACATAGGGGCAAATCTCCATGATTTTGGTCTTAGAAATGATTGCTTGGATATGACACCAAAAACATAAAAATAAACATGTGGGATTACATCAGTCTAAAATGTTTCTGCACAGAAAAGGAAAAATCAACAAAATGAAAAAGCAACCTAAACTGGGCATGGTGGCGCACACTTGTAATCCCAGTACTTGGGAGGCTGAGACTGGAGGATCCAGGTTCGTGGCCAGCCTCAGCTACTTAGTGAGGCCCTCTGCAACTTAGTGAAAACCTGTTTCAAAATAAAGAATAAAAAATGGGGTTGGGAGTGTAGCCCAGAGGTAGAATGCCACTGGGTTCAATCCCTGGTACCACAAAAAAAAAAAAAAAACAGCAACCTATAGAATGGGGAAAAATATTTGCAAACTGTGCATCTGACATTAGGTTAGTATCAACAATATATAATGAACTCAACTTGATAGCAAAAAAAAGAATCTGATTTTTAAAATGGGCAAAAAACCTTGATAGACATTTTTCAAAAGGAGACACACAAGAGCTCAGAGATATGTGGTAGAGCACTTGCCTATCATGCACAGAGTCCTGGGTTCAATCCTCAGCATCACAAGAATAAAAAAAAAGAAAGAAAAAGAATGAAAGAGAGAAGACATACAAATGGCAAAAGGTAAGGAAAAATGCTCTGTTACTAATCATTGGAGAAATGCAAATTAAAACCACAAAATATTACCTCATTCCAGTTAGAATGGGTATTATAAAAAAGACGAGAGATGAGCTGGGGGCTGGAGATGTAGCTCAGTGGTAGAGTGCTTGCCTAGCATGTATGAGGTCCTGGGTTTGATCCCCAGCATCACCAAATAAATAAAAATAAAAAGATAGGCTGGGCATGATGGCACAGGACTGTAATCCAAGCTATTCTGGATGCAGAGGCAGGAGGACCTCAAGTTTGAGGCCAGTGTGGACAACTTAGTGAGACCTCATTTCAAAATGAAAAATGTAAAGGGCTGAGGAGAGAATTCAGTAGTATAGCGCTTGCCTAGCAACTAACTAACACACACACACACACACACACACACACACACGGCTACAAATGCTGGTGAGGATGTGGAGAAAAAGAAATTCTTTTACACTGTTGGTGGAAATGTAAATTAGTGCAGCCATTATGGAAAACCGTATTCAACAACTTTACTCTTGAGCATACACCCAAAGGAAATAAAATCTCTTCTTGAAGAGATATCTGTACTCTCATATTCATTGCAGCTTATTCACAGTGGCAAAGATAATGGGATCAATCTAAGCGTTCATCGATTGATGAATGGATGAGAAAATGTGGTAGATATACAATGTGATATTATTCGATCTTAAAAAAGAAGGGAATCCTGTCATTTGTGATAAGATAAAGGAACCTGAGGACATTCTGCTAAGTGAAATACTTTGGGCACATAAAAATAAATACTACATAATCTCACTTACATGTGGACTCTAAATAAGTCAAACTCACTGAGACAGAGATGAGGGGTAGTTACCTCCGGTAGAGATAGGGATAGGAAGATAGTGATTAAAGGCTACAAACTTCCAGGTAGAAGGTGAATAAATTCTTGAAACCTAATGTATAGTATGGTGACTGTCATTTATAATAATGTACTGTACACTTGAAATTTGCTGAGAGTAGATTTGAAGTTTCCTAAACACATACACACAGTAACCTTATACTGTGATAGACATATTAATTAGCCTTATTAGGGTAAGTATTTCACAACGAATACATTACCAAAATGTCATGTGTACATCTTAAACATGTACACTTTTTATCTGTCATGTATACCTTAATAAATCTGAAAATCCATATTTTGAACAAATACTCCATGCATAAGAAAAAACGACTATCTGAATAGTCAATTATTATGGAAGGCTGATATGAGGAAAATGGTCTTAAAGGCAAGAAGTGAACCTCAGATGTACAGTCACTCAATGTATGGGCAATCACTCATAAAATTATAATATGCTGTATTGGGATGGGGGAGAAGAATCATATACTTTGACAATATTGACTAATTTGGATATTTTCAAAGATCTAAGGACTCATTTTTTTATACTTTTTTTAAATTTTGAAACCGGGTCTCACAAAGTTGCGGAGGGCCTCACTAAGGAGAGAGAGAGAGACAGGGAGAGAGAGAGATAGATAGAGAGAGAGAGAGAGAGAGAGAGAGAGAGAGAGGGAGCTGAGGCTGGCCGCGAACCTGGATCCTCCGGTCTCCGCCTCCCAAAGTACTGGGATTACAAGCGTGTGCCACCACGCCTGGCTTAGGACTCATTTTTTTAAAGGCCAAGATGGTTTATCATTGATAAGGGACTAGGGGCACCTGGAGAAGTCGCCATGGTTTGCCCATATCACTTGTGTTGGAAAGTGCCCTGAAATTGTACTGAGAAGCCCTCTGGCCATGCTGAGACCTAGTGGGTGCTACCATGACAGTGAACAGCTCTGCTTGCATTGGTCTGACTGAGCTGCCATGGATCACTCCTTCTTAGTTATTATTTTTAAAATTTAAGTGCTCACAATTAAGAATGTTGATGTGCATGTACATTGGTATCACATTGAACCTCACTATGACATACAATTGCAATGCACTAATAAAATATTTTTTTAAAAAAGTGTTTGGAAGCTGGGCGTGGTGGCACACGCTTATAATCCCAGTACTTGGGAGGCGGAGACCAGAGGATCCGGGTTCGCGGCCAGCCTCAGCGACTTAGTGAGGTCCTCTGCAACTTCATGAGACCCAGTTTCAAAATAAAGTATAAAAAAAATAGGGCTGGGGGTGTAGCTCGGAGGTAAAATGCCCCTGGGTTCAATCCCTGGTACCGCAAAAAAAAAAAAAGTGTTTGGAAACCAGAGTCCAGGTTTACCATTACCCTACTCACTTCTACTTAAGATTTCACTTGAATTTGAAGACTGACATATCAGTTAGCATCCCATTTGTGAAGTTCAATGAGAGATGATTATTAGTATGTGCCTAAGTTAAACATGGTCTTTTGAAATATTCCTTTCAAATTCTTTGAGTTACCAATTCTTCACACCAGGTACATTATTGGGTTGCTTTCCCTAAAATTAATTTTTCTAAGCATACCCTCTCTTTTCCCTTTAATCTTCCATTGTTCTTCATTGTTTATCAAATTATGGGCAATCTCTATATCCTGGCACGTGAAATCCTCGATCACATAGCGTTAGTGCTCGCTACCCTTGCATGTCTCACTGCACCTTAGAGTGCAATAGAATGAGGGCCAGGACTCAAACATGCTGTCATAAATTAAATCCTATAGTAACAGTACTGAAAAATGAAATCTCTGTTACTGTCTCATGTATGCTTCCCACTGTTAGCCCCAAGTAGTTAATTTTTTAAAATAGTGATTGATGGGGAAAATGTTTGATTTTTCTCTCTAAAAACATGCTGCTTAAATTTTATGGCAAGTGAGCAAGAATATTTCTTAGTTTTGTGTATCTTCTGTCTTTTAAGAAATAGCCTATCTCCTCCCCATCTAAAATATGTTTTCAAGTCTTCAAGGCACACCAATAATACATTTAACATTAGATTTGTGGCATGATAATAAGGTTAATAAATGCTTTATAAAACCACAAATTTGTTTACCTCCTGAAAGCACACACACAAAAATAAAAATATGAGCCAGAAGCAGTGGTACATGCCTATAATCCCAGTACTTGGAAAGCTGAGATAGGAGAAACATAGGTTCAAGGCCAGCCTTAGCAATTTAGCCAGGCCCTGCTTCAAAATAAAAAGGGCTAAAGGTTTGGCTCAGAGGTAGAACACCTTTGGGTTCAATCCCCAGTACCACAAACACACACACAAATATTATTACTTTTTATGCAAATTTAATACTTTTAAAAGATGTCAAATGAAGGACTGAAGTTCTTCATTTTTCACCAAGTGAAACAAGGAAATGAAACACTGAGCCCCACCAGTTACTTATGTAATTAAGTATTCTATTTTACTTTAGGAATACTTTAGAGGAGGTACTCCACATTTAAAGCCAAGTAATTCTGTTCTATATTTTAGATCAACAGCTTAAAATCATGTGGTACATTTTAATTTAATATTAACAACAACTATGCAACATTAGGCTTAGTTGTTTTCTGTTTACTTTTATTCCTGGAAGATTTCTAGTAAAGGTTTATGCCCAATTTCCTAGAGATAACTTGCTTCCACTTAGTAATCATTAGGGCATTTGAATACACTAAATAGAAAATATAATATATGACAGATTTTGATGGTGTACTATATAATTTACCTTAAATACTTTCTGGTGATTGCCTAGTGACCATATTTATGCATCTCATATTTATACATGTTATATAGAAATACATATGTGTTCTTTAAAAATGCTATTATAGATTGAATGAATGTTACATGTCTTCAATTGCAGTATATATTTCCCTTTTTCCTTGGATGGCTCTTTTCAGTTTTTTATATGAATCAGCTACACTAATCACAGTTCCACTTAAATACAGGCATTGCCTTTACCTTGCTCACCCAGTTGGAGGGGTAGGGAAGGGGGGGGTGCAAAAGTTCTGAGGACGGTGAGGTAGCCCAGTGGCTGGGTCCAATAGTTTCCTGACAAACTGTAATCCAATCCACTTCTCCTTGCCTTTGTATTTGCAATTACTTGAGGTTATGCAAATATTTTCTTCTTTTTAACATAGTAACTTTTCTTTCTCATGTTCATGTCCTCATAATAATGCATTGTGCCATAAAAAGAAATAAATAATTTGCTGCTGCTGTTCTCTCTGGAGTATATATCCAGAGTTGCTGGAATATATATCTAGAGCTGCTCTAGAGGGGAGCAGACAATTGAAAATCAATTGCCACTTGGAATTCATGATCCTTAAAAACCATTGCTTGTTTATTCTTCTCCATTGCATCTTGTTGCCTATGGCACACTCTCCTGGTGAGTATGTGGGGACACCGCATTGTGCCTTAGTTTCAGCTACCCAGAGGGATAATGGCATTTTAGAATCTTTGGTATCAATCAGATCATAGAAAATATAACCTTAAATTTGGTTAAAATTACCCTGAACTTTTCACATGATGTAATATCAAATAGAATGCATTTTATACAATAAGCCTTCCACACAGAGCTAAAAGCACATATGATAGAAGAAAATACAATAGAGCCAGGTATGGTGGCACATGACTATAATCCCAGTACTTGAGAGGCTGAGACAGGAGGATTGCAGGTTTGCAGCCAGCCTCAGCGACTAAGCAAGACTCTCAGCAACTTTACATGACCCTGTTTCAAAATAAAAAATAAAATAGGGCTGGGGTGTAGCTTGGAGGTAGAATGTTCCTGGGTTCAATCCCTCATACCACACACCAAAAAAAAGGAAAGAAAATACAATAGACATGCCCTATTTTAACATCAACAAACTTAAATGCTGTGGAAACATTTTATTTGTTACATCATTTTATCTTCTTACATCATTTATTCCTCAGTACAACTCTATGAAAGAGGTATTCCTATTGATCCCATTTTTTTTTTTTTTGCGGTACCGGGGATTGAACGCAGGGGCGTTCTACCTCCGCGCTACACCCCCGGCCCTATTTTTTTTATACTTTATTTTGAAACCGGGTCTCACGAAGTTGTGGAGGGCCTCACTAAGTAGAGAGAGAGACAGGAAGAGAGAGAGAGAGAGAGAGAGAGAGAGAGAGAGCTGAGGCTGGCCGCGAACCCGAATCCTCTGGTCTCTGCCTCCCAAAGTACTAGGATTACAAGTGTGTGCCACCACACCCGGCTCTATTGTTCCCATTTTATATGTGAGGAAACTAAAGCTTAGAGAGATTAACAGTTTGCTCAAGGCATCAAGATAAGACAGACCGGCTCACAAATGATGAGGTAGAATAGAAAAGATAGAAATATTAGGCAGAAAGGAGACATTGGGAAAATAGAGATTTAAAATTTTGAAAGTTCATAATCTAACTCCACCCTATAGGTTGTGTTCAGTCAGGCAGAAGCCTTAATGAGTCCACACCCTTAATCACAATGGCTCCTCTCCACACCTGAGATGCTTAATGTAAATAGGATGGGTAAAGAGGACAAAGGACAGACCCCTCTGCCTATCTGTTGCCAGGGAAACAGGACTAACAGGAAGTTCTGCCCTCTACTGTGCGACCCTACCTACCCCCTCCCATAAAAGAACTGTGAAAGCACACGGTTCGATCCCCAGTACCGCAAAAAAAAAGAAAGAAAAAAACAAAAACAAAAACAAACAAAATGAGAGAACCTGGAACAATTAGTAAACAGTTATATCACATTGTATAAAATAGTTACATGGAAATAAGTAGCCACTCTAGTTCATAATCCATACTCTTGGAAGAATGAGTATATATGCATATGTAATAGAGCACACCTAACAACACTTTCAAGAAAAGCAAAACACTCATAACCTCAAAATAAGTAATTGAAGTATGTATTTGAATAGCTGAAAGTTACCTAGAGGTCAGTAATTAATTTTAAATGCTATTAGTGAATATGCTCACCTAAAGTCATTGATCCTTAATCTCTGTCTCCCCCAGGGGATTTCCTTTCTTAGTCTCACTTCTCTTGATTCCACCCATCACTTAGACCTAAGCACTTGATCTCCTCAACTCTTCAGAGAGTTGATCCAGTAAGCTCTCATTACTATACAGATAAACCCCAGGCTTGACTCCATGCGAATATCTTCGAGAAAGAATAAGAGTTCTTTCTTCCTTAAACAAGATGAAGTTCCTACCCCTTCCTATCTTTCTTAGTTTTTCATCTTTCCCTTTCTTTTTCATCTTAAGCTAATGCTCAGAGAAGGTTTTCTGGAAAGAATCTGGGTCCAGTACAAGAGTCCATACCTTAATGCCTTCAGATATCACCGGCAATGGCAAAGTGCATTTCCGAGTTCCAAACTTAACCTGGAATGCCACCGTTCCTTGGCCATTCTTCAGGTTGCCCTTCAAGCTACCAGGAGGCATCAGGTTCTATCATCTGTCTTCATCTGAAGTCCAGCTTAGTTGCCTGTGCGCTCCTGCAATTATTTCCTTAGTTACATTTTAAGTCAAAACAAAAACATGCTCTATTTTACTTCTGTTCAGAACCTGACACTACCTTGCAGATAGCTGCACCTGGATTATAGCTAGAGAACTAATTAAGGAACAGTCTTCAGAGAGAACTGCTTTTTCTCAGCTTTGTTATCAGTTGAATTCATTTTATATAGGTTTAATCATTGGAGGGAAAAGAATAGAGATATTTTGAAGCAATGGTCCCATTTTTACAAAAGAAATTATTTCATAATTTTATGGGTAGGCAAAGTTACTTAAATAAAGTTTAGAGCTAAAAACAGTCACCAAGTGTCCTGCTTCTCTTTTATATTCAGGCAAATATTCCAGTTGCTAGTAAGTTTTTATTCGTGCACACTGAACTCAAAGTAGTGACATGATTAAAAAGTTATTATACTTTAAACTGTAAAACTTGCAGCAAAAAATGAGAAAGAAAATATTTATAGGTATTCATATCATGTATTGCTACTTTAAATATACATCTATTTAAAACCACTATTTTGAGAAAGATGATTAAAGTGAAACACAATCAAAAGTGAAAAGATAGTAGCACTTCCTTTTGAAGTAAAAAAAAGTCCCTTGGTCCAACTGGGGAGTGCTGACTTGGAAAAATCGGTAGTTTGACACTGTGGAAGAAATAAAATTGTCATGAACAAAGGTGAGTAGGGATTG
This sequence comes from Glis glis, assembly GCA_004027185.1. NCBI lineage: Eukaryota > Metazoa > Chordata > Mammalia > Rodentia > Gliridae > Glis > Glis glis. The sequence continues at coordinate 12,465 of PVJS01021798.1, forward strand.
TATTTGTCAAGAAGAGACTCCTCCTGGATGAACTGTCTGAGGGCTGTGGCATGTCACATCTTGTCTTGGAGAGTTAATGACTGGTAATGTTGGAGGAATAGGTCTTTTGTCACATCATTAGAGCAGTCCTAGTTACAACTGCCTCAAGATGTAATGACTGGTTCAGATAAGGGGCCAAAATACTTCAGGTGAAACACTGCTCAATCTGATCACCGTTTCCCTGATTAGGAGACTGAGTAAGGCAGTTTTACCTAGAAGGCACCGAGGGTGATCCCTAAGGCAAGAACACACCGCTGCTTTTGGTCCCCAGGAAATGAGAGCTGAAGAATTTGCTTGGCCTCTGATTCTATACAAGTAGTTGGCTATACTTGGCCCAGCCTTGCTCTACTATGAACAGAGTTAATTTTGGAATTTCGTCTTCTTATTTAAGCATCCTAGAAGAGTAAAAAGAAAAAAATAAACTGGAAAATTGAATGAGACTGGATGAACGGTGTCACTGCTCCTGAATTAAATAAAATTGTATATTGCTCTTAGAAGAAAGAACAAGATCTTACAGAGCTCAGGTACCTCAAGAATATCAGAAGAGCAATAGAAAAACTGTCCCTTTCTAAGAGCACCAGAGGTCAAATTTAAAGCCCAGCACATTGAAAGGGCATTCGTTTTTCTCACCTATTACTGTATCCCAGTTTTTGATGTGTCTAAACCTTATCTACCATTTCTTTTGTTTTGTTTTGTTTCGTTTTGTTTTTTATGGTACTGGGGATTAAATCCACAGCCTTAGGCATGCTAGGCAAGTGTGTTCTATCACTGAGTTACACCCAACCCTTTTCCTTTTTATTTCAAGTCAGACTCTTGCTATTTGCCCAGGCTGGCCTTGAACTTGTGATCTTCCTTTTTTTTTTTTTTTGCGGTACCGGGGATTGAACCCAGGGGCGTTCTACCTCTGCGCTATACCCCTGGCTGTGGCTGGCCGGGAACCCGGATCCTCCGGTCTCGGCCTCCCAAAGTACTGGGAATACAAGTGTGCGCCACCAGGCCCGGCTTCAGCCACAGACTTTAAAGTAGCTGGGATTATAGGCAAGAGCCTCCAAACCTGGGTCACTCACTGTTAACATGAGGGAGGACAGGAAAGCTAAGATACTGCTTATTCATTTCCTTATTAACATTCTAAGAACTTCACACACACACACACACACACACACACACACAGTTATCTAATAAACTACTATGATTTCACCAATAGTAGATTTTAGAGTTAGCAATGATCCATTAAAAAGTACAGATCTACTGATGAATTATTTCAGAAAGTCATAGCAGCAAAATGGTAGATGTCATTTAAAACAGATTCATCAGAGAAGGTCATCAGTAAGGAGCATTATGACAGAGTGTTTATGAGCTTTAAAAATTAGGTACCACTGGGCCTTTTGGCACATGCCTGTTATCCAGTACATGGGAGGCTGAGACAGGAGGATGGTAGGTTCGAGGCCAGTCTCAGCAACTTAGACCCTGTTTCAAAATAAAAGATAAAATAGGGCTAGGGGTTTAATTCAGAGGTAGAAAGCCTCCGGGTTCAATTCCCAGTACAAAAAAGAAAAAGAAAAGCCAGGTGTGGTGGCACACGCTTGTAATCCCAGTACTTGGGAGGCTGAGACCGGAGGATCCGGGTTCGCGGCCAGCCTCAGCTACTTAGTGAGGCCCTCTGCAACTTCATGAGACCCTGTTTCAAAATAAAGTATAAAAAATAGGGCCGGGGGTGTAGCCTGGAGGTAGAATGCCCCTGGGTTCAATCCCCAGTTCCTCAAAAAAAAAAAAAGAAAAAGAAAAAGAAAAAAAGGTTCCACTTCTGGTAATGAAAGGGTACCTGCACCTCTTATTGAGAAAACTGTTCCCAAAAAACAATAATAAAATAAGAAAAAATATCAAAAACAACGTCTGGCACAGTGGTGCAAACCTGTAACCTCAGTACTTGGGAAGCTGGGACAGGAGGATCGCAGGTTCTAGGCTAGCTCGTGATAATTTACAAGACCTTGTTTCAAAATAGGGCTGGGGGTGTAGCTTGGAGGTAGAACACCCCTGGGTTCAATCCCCAGTCCGTCTCTCTCTCTCTCTCTCTCTCTCTCTCTCTCTCTCTCTCTCTCTCTCATACACACACACACACACACACACACACACACACACACAATTTATCAAAAACAACTATCTGAAAGCATGGGAATATGACCAAAAGTACTAAAACCCTGGGGAGAGGCAAACAAAAATTTTTGGTAAAATTAATGACACTGAGTTTCCTGTTTTGTGGTTTTGTTGTTATCGTTGTTTGCTAGGTGGTGCCATGCCCAGTGACTGAAAACTGGATAGAAACCTGCAGACTTACTGGCTTAAAGAACTAATATTCAATTAGCCTTAAAAAGGTATGGATAGCCAGGCATGGTGGTACATGCTTGTAATCCCAGTACTTGGGAGGCTGAGACCGGAGGATCACAGGTTTGCGGCCCTCCACATCTTAGTGAGACCCTGTTTCAAAATAAAAAAAATAAATAGGGCTGGGGGTGTAGCTCAGAGGTAGAATACCCCTGGGTTAAATCCCCAGTACTGTCCCCCCCAAAAATTATGGATAGACAGACACAGAGAAACAAAAAAGCAATAGGGAAAAAAGAAAATAAATAATAAAATGGTAGAATTAAATAGAACTGGAATAATAGTTACATTAAGTATTGATTGACTAAAAATTCCTGCTAAAAACCAAAAAATTCGGAATTAAAAAAACCCAAGACATAACTATGTTCTGTCAAAAGGAGATTCACTTTAAATATGAAGACACACTAGGTTGAAAATAGAAGATGAAACTGTATATTAACCATGCAAACAATAATTATAGAAGGCTGAATTGGCTATATTAATATTAAAAGATGGACACAGTGGTGCACGCCTGTAATCCCAAATACTTAGGAGGCTGAGATTGAAGGATCACAGGTTCAAGGCCAGCACGTGGTAACTTAGTGAGACCCAGTTTCAAAATAAAAAATAAAATAGGACTGGGAATGTAGCTCAGAGGTAGAACACATCTCTGGGTTCAATCTCTAGTAACACACACACACACACACACACACACACACACAATATATATATATATATATATATATATATATATATATACATATATATATATATTGTGAGAAAGAGAGAGATTGAGAGACTTCCAGACAAAGGGAATTAACAAAGATAGAGATATGTAATTCATCATAATACAAGAATCAATTCATTTTAAGAAGATATAACAATAATAACTTGCCTTTTAAAAATGAAGCAAAGATTGACCATTGAATGAAGAAATAGACAAATCTACAATCATAGTTTAACATTTCAACATCCCTCTTTTAGCAATTGATAGACCAGCTAGAAAGAAATCAGTAAAGATATATATCTGAAAAACACTAGTGATTGACCTAATTGTCGTTTATAGAACACTGCCCTCAGCAACTACAGACTATCCATTCTTTCCTTCCCTCCCTGCCTTCCTTCCTTCTCTTAACTTTTCTCACTAACCCCCTCAAGTAAGAAAGTTAGGATCCTCCTCTTTGCTAGGCTGGCCCACCCAGGCGAGCTACAGAGTCTAAGTTTGCATGGTGATGTGACTGCAGCACATCTTGACTGAAAAATGACCACGCTCAAGATCTCCATTGCAGCGGTTCACCTATATGGTTACATCCTCCTGGGTTATGACATCAGCCTGAGCTTGCTAAGCCCTATAATTTAAATTGCTGCCACTTTCTGGGGCCAATCCTTATAGCGAATATTATTTCCCAAGTCCATTCTATTTCTAAGCATTCTCCCTGACAACTGTTGAGTTTCCTGCGTGCCTCACAAGTGAGCCTGCACAATGCTTTGCAGTTGCAAAGAATTTGTATTAATTCAGAAAAGCATTTTGTAGGGGCATCTGGGTAAACCGAACTACTCTTCCAAGTCTCATTTTAAAATTATTATTATGTGTGTGCATGTGTGTGTGTGTGTATGTGTGTGTGTGGTACTGGGGATTGAACCAAGAGGCATTCTACCTTCGAGCTACACCCCCAGCCCAATTTTATTTCTTATTTGGAAACAGGGTCTCACTAGGTTGATGAGAGTCTCACTACTTGCTGAGGCTGTCCTTGAACCTGCAATCCTCCTGTCTCAGCCTCCCAAGTACTGGTATTATAGGCATGCAACACCACGCCCGGCTTCATTTTAAAATTTGTAACAGAGAGAAGTTAGGGCAGAGAATTTCTGAGCCTTAAAGTGTAGCATGTTAAAACTTGTCCTGATCAATGATTTATATGTATGACAAGATTAGGTCAAGATGATGAAGTGAGCTCATCAAATCACCTATCTCTCCAAAAGAAAATAAAGACAAGACATATTTCATGATTTTATTTAAAAAACAAGAATAGGTCCTATTCACAGACCAGAAATTATAAGGAATCCATGAAATCACAAAAGCTAGCAGAAGCACAGGATCAGATGAATACTCAAAAAAGAACTCCTGCAAAACCTGAGAGCAGCTATGGAGTTTGACTTTCATTCATTTATTCATTCCCAGACGTGTTGACTCAAAATATGTAGAAAGTGCCTACTAGATGCCTGGCACAGTTTTATACATGAAGGTTAAAACAGGGAACAAAACCAAGTCTCTACTTTTATTGAGTTTTCAATCTGGTAAGGAAAATAGATAAGAAACAAGCAAATAAACAAGTAAGTGATATACAAGTAAGTGATGTGTGTGTGTGTGTGTGTGTGTGTGTGTGTGTGTGTATGCCTGATAACATAGCCTCTTCAAATGTAGTCTGCCTGTGCTCCTCCAAACTTGTTCTGCCATGGCACCTCTATAGTCAAATCAGAACTTTCAGGAGCCAAGGTTAATCCTTGGTCTTAGTGCTTTCAAAATTCACTTTTGGGTAAGGAGTTGATAGAGAATTTATGTTTTTCACAAGTAACTACTTTGTATGTGGGGAAGGGGGTACTGGGGATAGAACCCACAGGCATTTTACCTTTGAGCTACACCCCCAGACCTTTTTTATTTTTTTATTTTGAAACAGGGTTTCACTAAATTGCTGAGGGCCTCACCAAGTTGCTAAGGCTGGCCTTGAACCTGAGATCCTCCTGTCTCAGCCTCCCAAGTAGTAGGATTATAGGTGTATGCCACCAGCCCAATTCACAAGTAACTACCTTAAGGAATTATCTTTTAAATCTCTTTTAAATTATCCTTTAAAATGAATTTCTGATGATAAGATTTTAAATGCGACAAATTGATAGAAGGATGGTGGTTGGATTTTTAGGTTAATAACCTTCCCTCTAACCTTCCTTCTGCCCCTTATAGCTATAATACATAATATCTTTTCCAGAAAAGCTAGTTCTGTTTTCAACAGACTACAAAGTATAGCTATCTGATCTGCCCTTAGTCCCATGTAACTTTGATCTATTTTCTTTCAGAGTATCTCTTTCTCAAAAAGCCAGAAGGAACTGGCAAATAGTTGAAAAGAGTTCTTTTTTCTTTCACCCAGAATGAAATGACCTAAGTTGAAAGGACTGGAGAATCTCAGTTTTTCTGGAAAGTACGAAGTGTTGTTTTTCATGGTGGGTAGTAAACAATGAACAAGACATACCCTTGGCCACACAACCAAAAAAAAAAAAAACCTTTCAGTTTAATGACCTGTTGCCTAAATTGGCATCAGCTTACATTGACCCCACTACAGGCAGGGCTCCTGAGAATGAGTCAGCTGTCCCAGGCTCCTAAGAAGCATTGGCAGCTAACCACAGTTAGTGATCGCTGCCTCTGCACTGAACATGAAGAACAGTTCCACTATCCAATAAGAAGGACCATCATTACTTCAATAGTTTACATCATATGGTGTCAAAAGTGATAAACCTGCAGCTTTAACATTTTAAAGTCCAAAGTGATTGATAGCATTTTATTTGATGTTAATATGTTGCCATTATTTGAGGCTCAAATCAAGACTAGTGAAGGAGATCTACAAGTAAGTAACCAATGCAAGAAAGATGACAGACTTGCCTCTTTCTGGTAAGTTTCTAGCGCTACAAACAGGCTCATATGGAACTATTTGAGGTAGGCATTAAACACAAACCTTGCTCCATTGGTCAGTTTATATAAATAGTAAATTACCAAATAATCACGAGTGATATGGGGGTTAACATCAATATCCCTACACCTAAGTCAAAACTGAACAACCCCTAAAAGGCTTTAAGTTCCTATCAATTTGTGTTTTTGATACAACTTATTTTATACAGATACTTGAAAGTTGATATCTACAAGGAAAGAATGCACTTATTCAAGGAACTGAGGTAATGGACTAAGAAACTAACGTGACAAAATAACTAAATATATTAATAATGATAATTGCAGCCACCATGTATATATTTACTGTATTAAGAATTGCTTTAAGACATCAATGCATATTGACTCATTTAATTTTTTCAATACTCTATAAGGTAATTGTTATTTTCAGTTCACAAAGAACAAACCTAAGGAACAATGCAGTAAAATTGTTCCCAACATTACATAGTTAGGAGCTGCCAGAATTTGAGCCTCAGCAGTCTGGCTCTGAAGCAACATTCATAGCCACCTGCGCTCATTAAATTAGCCAATCAGTTATTCATTTTTCATAAAATATTTATCAAATATGCACTATGTTCTCAATACCGTTGTAGGCTGCAGGGCATATGTGAATGAATTATATCAGATATGGTACCTGCTCTAATAGAATGTAAGATCTATATAGAAATGAACATGAATATCAATCATATAATAGCACAAACAAATGTAAAATTGCAATGTGACTATAGCACAAAGGAGGGAGGTATGATGCTATGGGAGTCAAAGAGGGAGGTTAGGAAAGCTTCCCTGAAGAACTGATATGTGCATTAACTATGAAGGATAGAGAGGCTTAAATTAGACATACAGGAAGAGGAAGAGATTTCAAGGCAGAAGAAACACCACATGCAAATCCTCTGTGGTTTGCTGGGAATTGTGTCACACACCTGTAGTCCTACATACTTGGGAGGCTGAGGCAGGAGGTTCACATGAGCCCAGAGTTTAAGACCAGCCTGGGAAACACAGCAAGAAGCTGTCACAAAACAAAACAAACAAACACAAAAAATCCCCTCTGGTGAGCGGGAACCTGAAGAGCACTAGCAATTGAAGGAAGGCTTGTGTGAGCTGGAGTTGAAGAGAAGATGGAGAAGAGTAGAAGACAAGGCTGGAAGACTGGCAGGCCCTGCCCAGCAGGGTGTCTCTAGGCCATGTTATGTTATATCTTTACCTTAAAACCTTCATCTTATGGCCTTTTCCAAGATCTGAAAGATTTTTCTTTGTGTGTGTTGGGGCAGGGGTAGAGGAGTAACCAGGGATTGAACCCACGGGCTCTCTACTACTGAACTTCACCCCCAGCCCTATTTTATTTTTTATTTTAAAATAGGGTCTCACTAAGTTGCTGAGGCTGGCCTCAAACTTGTGATCCTCCTATCTTAGTCTCCCAAGTACTGGAATTACAGGTGTGCACCACCATGCCCGGCCAAGCACTGAAATATTTTAAATGAGGCCAGGTGTGGTGGTGGAATTGAATAGATATGTGTTTTTAAAGGACTGCTTTAACTTTAATGGTGATCAGGAGATGGAAGAGGACTGGTATAGATATAAATAAATAGATTAGAAAGTTATTGCAATAGTCCAAGTGAGAGATGGTCATATTGGAGTGATGATGGTGACAAAGAGATGTAGACAGAATCAAGCTATTACAGGCAGACAAACTGATAGGAATGTCTTGAAAAATTATCTAAGATAATTTGGTCATGCACAACTATTTTGTTCTTTTGGCAGATAAAAGTCATCACTAACTGTTGAGATAAGTGAAAGGGCAGCTACTAAATTACAATGAAAGTAATCTCAGACCAAATTCTGTCATACAAACACATTTTTAAATAAATATTAACAAAGAAGCATGATAACAGCAGTTCATATAATCTCTCCTATAAGCTCAATTAAGCTCCAGGTCTCTGACTTTTTATGCATGGTGATGTAATAGTTATATGTTGTTACATAACAAATTACCTCTAAACTTAATGACTTGAAATGATAATGAATAGTTGTCATCTCACAGTTTCTATAGTTCAGGGATTTGAGAGCTGGTTAGCTGGGTAGTCTTGGTTCATGGTTTCTCATCAGTCAAGGTTTGTCAAGGTTTTTTCTCATGATCAGGTTGGTTGTTACCTGAATGCTAGAGGAGCTGCTTCTACAATAGCTCCATCATATGACTAGCAAGTTAGTCTTGACTATTAGCAGAAGACCTTAGTTCCTCCCCATGTGGATCTCTTTGTAAGGCTACTGAACAGCTTCTCAATATCATGGCTATGTTCCTCTATAATAGATAATCCAAGAGAGAACAAAGTGAACTCTGCAATGTCTTCTAAGCCTTAGCCTCAGAAATCACACACCTTTATTCCATATGTTATTGGTTACATAGGTCAGCTCTATTTGATATGAGAGAGGACTAAACAAAGGGATGAACACTAAGGTCATTGACATTAGGTCACTGAGTGTGTCCCCTAATGCAAATGAGTTGGAAACTTGGTCTTCAGTGCAGCAGGATTGACAAGGGACCTTTGGGAGGTGACTGGGCTATGAGGGATCTACCATCATGGATGGATTAATCCACTCAAGAGTTGGTGGAGTAATGAATTAACAGGGTATTGTGGAAGTGTCTTTGTTATAAAAATGAGCTCTCTCTGGAAAGTTTACTCTGTCTTGCCACATGGTGCCCTCTGCCATGTCAGGATGCAGGAAGAAGGCCCTCATCAGAGGCTTCCTGGACTCCAGAACCATGAGGTAAATCTCTCTCTCTCTCTCTCTCTCTCTCTCTCTCTCTTGTAGTTCTGGGGGATTGGACCCAGGGGCATTCTATCTCTGAGCTATAACCCCAGCCCTATTTTTTATTCTTTATTTTCAAACAGGGTCTCACTAAGTAGCTGAGGCTGGCCACAAACCTGCGATCCTCTTGTCTCAGCCTCCCAAGTACTGGGATTACAAGCATGTGCCACCACGCCTGGCTAAACCTCTATTTTTATACATAACCCAGTCTCAGGTATTTTGTTATAGGAACAGAAAATACATTAAGACAGTCACTGAGGGCCAACTTGAAGGCTGGTTATCATATATGACTACAACATGCATGACAGGTTTATTTGAGGCAGCCACAGCAATATTCTACAGCAGGCTTCAGACAATGAGGATCCATTCAATCAACAGTTGGATAGAGGCTGTTTTAGGGATCAAACCTTGGGTGACATTCCCAAGGATGCAGGTTATGGTGCTTGCTAGCTTTTTATAGCCTATTTTGCACATTTGAAATGTCTAAAACACATTAGTCAATCCCCATACTTTGAACAACACTAATTTCACCAATGGAAACCCCTTGGTAATTAGCAAAATTCTGCTGTTGGTTAAGATAACTAAACACTATGTACTTGTCATAGCTTTCTCTGGAATGTAGCCTTTTGATTAGATATTAGCTAACCATATCCAGGAATATGAGTTTTTAATTAAACAAGCCAGGATACTTGTGATGAAGCTAAATTAATACACACACATATCCACACATAATATCACACTGAATATCCTCAATTACTTGAAAAAAATTGCAGACATCATAATACCATCCATGTCTTATAAAGTGCAATCTATGAAAACTTTATGGCCAATGACTGTCACCAAAAGGGACTGCTCATACTGGATAAAGTGATTTACAATGAAAATTACTGCATGGTCATTAGGATGACATTGGGGTATGCTGCAGAAAAAAAAACTCTACATTGTTTTTAATTTTTGAGGACAACACTTTTTAAAATTATATTATAGTATTGTTTTGAAAATTACATGAGTTAATAATTTCAAAGCACTTAGGACAAGTGCCCGGCACATAGTCAAGCTGTCAGTAAATGTTTGTGTTGATGATGGCAGTGATCGTTTGGTCACCATAACCACAGATAACTACATATTTCCTTATGATTATCAATTGTATTGAACACTACTACCCAGATTCCTCTCCAGAGCCAAAAGACTTGTTTGCTCAGCTGCTGGGAATGCTGACAGCTCTCAAAATGTCAGATCCATAGGGGCATTGCCCTCAGCCTTACTCAAGTTTGCACCCACTTCCTGGGGCAACTTTTATACAACGACTGGTCATTGATGGGTATCCAAAGGCCCAATTCCCTACCTCAACTTGGGACACCTCTGAAAGGCTAGTCTAGTAGTTTCAGAGCCACCAATAGGGTCAGCTTTGATGTAACTATGTCACAGCCCAACTTCTCTCTCTACCCAATTCTGCATTTCACCACAGGGTTGAATTCAAGAGCACTCTCTAATAGGTTTTCCTACATGCAAGTCTCAATTTCAGGCTCTTTGGTAACATCAATGTTGTTTAGTAAGTTAGAAGACTACATAAGCAAATGTATATTTTTTATTGATTGGTTGTTATTAACACAAGGTGTAAGTTTGAGATAGTTATATGTATGATTAAAAGTATTGTGTTTAGAATTTAGATCTTAAGTTAGTGATATAGATCAATATAAAAATATTAATTGAAGTGCTTATCACGTTAAATTTTTTCTCATGAAAAAGGTGGCAATTTGTATATATTCTTCAGAAATATGGGAGCACAAAAAGTGATGAAAACTTTTAACACAGGCAAAGTTAGTAAGCAAATTTCATTTATCAGTATAGTCTAAGTAGTGCTGCATATAGTGATAATCTGAAGGACTGTCATATAGCATGTCTTAGGCAATTTGCTGAGTCCACAAGTTTTTTCCAGAGCACCTCTTCTTATAGTGATTCAGATTGCTTCCTTTTTCTGATATCTTCATCTCAATGCAATGCCTCCTGGTTCTTTGTGCCTGGTATGATATGATGAATCATGTACTGACTCTTAGTGTGTGTGTGTGTGTGTATGTGTGTGTGTGTGTGTGTGTGTGTTACTGGGGATGAATCTGGGGGCGCTCTACCTCTCAGCTACACCCCAGCCCTTTTTATTTTTAATTTTGAGACAGGGTCTTGTTAAGTTACTGCGCATTGGCCTCAAATCTGCAATCCTCCTATCTCAGCCTCCCAAGTAATGGGATTTCAGACATGCACCACTTGTTCAGCCTATTAAGTGTTTTGACCTGGAAGTGACAACCTGGAACTGCGTTAAAAGTTTTCATCGCTTTTTGTGCTCCCATATTTCTGAAGAATATATACAAATTGCCACCTTTTTCATGAGAAAAAATTTAACGTGATAAGCACTTCAATTAATGTTTTTACATTGATCTATATCACTCTCCATTGGAAGAGCTAGTCACATGGTACCGCTCAACCTACAGAACTAAGAAATGTAGCATTTTACATATCCACGAAGGAGAGAAAAACTGAAAATCTTGGAGAACATTGTTAATGTCAGCCACAAAGATAGTTTTTACATTGTTGAGAGAAACTAATCTCTTAGTATTGACAAAGATTATCATATGAGAAAATTCTACTTTTGAATCAAACTTTCTGCATAGATCTTATCCTAGGAAGGAAATTAATTTTAAGGTCCTGTTTTTATTATGTAATTTGAATGAAAGTAATTTAGTTACGTATAAACAGAGAATCAAAAAATATAATTTGGCAAGCTGTCGAAAGTATCTTCAATAATAACACAAATAGTTTAAAAAAAACACAACGCAACACAAGGCAACATTTGAATGAGCTGTGAAAATTTTGGCAAAAATCTGTTTTTTTCTCTGAGGCTTCCTTAAAAAGTTGATTGTAAAATTTAGAAACAAGAATACAATATAAATAAAAGTGAGCTTTACCTGAATTTACTTCCATATTAGACAATCCATTCCTTTCAGGGGAAGGAATAAAATTACCCTGTCAAGTAAATATACCTCACATCTTTACTTTTACTGCATTCTCCAATAAGAAAAATGTTCCATGTGAAAAATATTCCATATTGTAGACAGTTCATAGCATGGAAAGTTCAAACATTGAAAGAGCGCAGGAGTGTGGATGTGGAATGTCCCCCCAAGGTCCATGTGTTAGACCATAGCTAGGTGCTATTGGGAGGTAGTAGAAACTTTAGGAGGTGGGGCCTATTGGAGGGAAGTTAGGTCATTTGGAGACATGTCTTTGAAGAGGATATTGGAACCCTGGCCTCCTCTTCTCTTTAGTTTCCTGCCACCATGAAGTGAACAGCTTTGTGCCACCACATGCTTCCAACATGATGTGCTGACTCACTGCAGACTGAAAAGCAATGAGCCAGCTGAACATGGACCGAAGCCTCTAAAACTGTGGACCAAAAAAACCTTTCCTTCTTATAAATTAATTACCTCAGGCATTTTGTCATAATAATGGAAACTTGACTAAGAGAGTCAATGAAAACAAAGTGAATGAAGATAAACATTTTCTTGCTTTCCAGAACCTTAAAAATAAACATACTAATTTGGTGTTGGCATATAGTTATATACAATTTTATCATATGAAATAGATTAGGAATTAGCACAATCAGGATATAGAACTATCCCCCCCCAAGAAATTCCCTTCTGGTACCCCTTTATAGTCACATTCTTCCCCTCAACCCTAACTTCTGGTGCTAATGACAATCTGTACTCTAATAGCTATAATTTTGGTTTTTTTGAGAATATCATATAGAATCATATAATATATAACCTTTTTATATTTTCTTACCACTCAGGTAGTTAGTTATATACATCAGTAGTTCATTCCTTTTTACTAGTGAGTATAATTCTATGATATGGATGTACCAGGGTTTATTCACTCACCTATTAGAGGTCACCTAGGTTATTTCCATTTGGCAGTTATCATGTACAGGTTTTTGTGTGAACATAAGCTCTTTCATTTCTCTAAAGTTAATATCCAGTAGTTGGATTTCTTGGTTATATGGTGAGTGTGTGTTTATTTGTATAATAAAATGCCAAACTGTTTTTCTAGAATGGTTGAGTCATTTTAGATTCCCACTAGCAATGTATGAAAGATACAGTTGTTCTGTGTTTTGTCAGCATTTGATATAATTAGTATGTTTATTTTAGTGTCTCTAACAGGTATGTAGTTATATCTCATTGAGGTGCTAATATGCATTTTCTTAATGGCCAATGTTGAATTAGAATGATTACACTTAAATAATGTTTTGCACTTTTACAAATAATATTTTAAACATCTCAATTCTCACAAGCACAATGTGGTATACTTTAAGTGATAAAAGGCTGATATGTGTATCAAATATGTAAAAAACATCCAAATATAATTACACCAATGCAGACTCAAAACAATTTAAAACTGAAAAGAAACATGAAGATAATTTAATGAAACTACCCTGTTTTGTGATGAACTGAGTCCCAGGAAGGTTAAATGACTTCTCACACTGCTGCAATCATAACAAAAACACATTTCTGAGGCTTGAATCTCTTCTACAATGTCCCATCTAGTAGGTGACAATTTTTGATTCAATCTTTCAAGTGATTGGGAATCCGCTCATTTTTTGCTCTGTTCTGTTAGGAAGTGTTTCCTGACATTGAGGTGAAATTGCCCATAAACAAGTGAACAGCCTGAGAGTGTTTTGACATTGAGCAGAAATGGCTTACTATAGATCCTGTCAATGGGTCCAGTTCCATCCTCTGAGACCTCTCCAGTGGAAGAGTGATCCCTTTTTCTCATGGAAGGACTTCAGACACTTAAAAACAATTGTTCTGATCTCACAAATATATCCCAAGCTAAACATTCACATTTTCCTTCAACCATTTCTAAAGTGAGTTTCTTTACATTCTGCTTGCCTTCATGTAATCCAGTTCCAGAGTTCTTATGGTGTGAAATACTGAACAAAATATTTCTAGTAATACAGTCAGAGTCTATACATTTTCCAATTATACATATCAACTGCAGGAAATAATGAAATGCCCTTACTTTACACTTAATATACCATAGTATTTCCTCATATCATTAACAAATATCATGATCCTCCTGCCTTAAACTCCTGAGTAGCTGGGATTACAGGCATGTGCCACCATGCCTGGATGAATGCCATATTTTAAAATTGCATTTATTTAAAAAATGTGTTACATGTACATGTTACAAAATTTAAAACATTAAAGAGGGTTTACAGTGAAAAGTTATGATCTTCAGTCTTCTAGTTAAATATAATATGTGACTTCTTAAAACACATAGACCTTTGTGATATTCTATCACATGGTTGTACCATATCTCCTTAGTCATTTTAAATTATTTTGCTATTACAATTTTCTTATAAGCTTCCTTATATACAAATTTATGTGTATATTTTAGATTACTTCTTAAAGTGGATTCCTAGAAGAAATTTGCTGCATCAAATAGTTTGACTTTCCATGAAATTACTATTTTATGTTTGTACCAGCAGTATATAAGTGTCCATCTGTGGTAAATATTATTTTTCCAGCTTATTAAATTCCTAAATGTATTTTACACATGCTAGTGCCCATCCATCTCATAAAATTAAATGTAGCTTTTAAAATAATTTTTGTTTTTCCAGTACTGGGAATTGAACCCAAGGCCTTGCACATGCTAGGCAAATACATTTACATTAAGTTACCACACGCTAGCCTTGAACCTGTGATCCTCCTGTCTCAGCTTCTCCCTGAGCTCTATGCCCATCTCTCTAACAATCTTTATTTATTAATTTGCAACATTGGGGATTGAACCCAGGGCACTTCACTACTGATATACAGTTTCAGAGGTTTCAGTTTATGGTCGGCTGGCTCCAATGCAGAACCATCATGGCGGCAGGGCCTAGTTGAGGAAAACTGCTCAGCTCATGGCAGGAGGACCAGAGACAGATATAAGCCCCAAGAACACACTCCTAGTGACCTCCTTCCTCCTGCCACACCCCTCCTGCCTACAGTTACCACCCGTAAATCCATTCCAATTATGTATGTATGTATATATGTATGTATGTATGTATGTATGTATTTATTTGTGGCACTGGGGATTGAACCCAGGGGCATTCTACATCCGAGCTACACCCTCCCCCCAGCCCTATTTTTTATCCTTTATTTTGAAACAGGGTCTAAGTTGCGGAGGGCCTCACTAAGTAGCTGAGGCTGGCCACGAACCAGGATCCTCTGGTCTCAGCCTCCCAAGTACTGGGATTACAAGCATGCGCCACCATGCTCGGCTTCTAATCTAATTAATTAATCAATGGATTAATCCACTGATGAGGTCAGAGGCCTCATGGCTCAATCACTGCACCTCTGAGCATTGCTACATTGCCAACACATGAACCGTTTTGGAGGGCATTCCAGATCCAAACCATGACAGGCAGGGTCTCATGAAGTTGCTGAGGCTGGCCTCGAACCTGCCATCCCCCTGCCTCAGCCTCCCAAGTAGCTCGGATTATAGGCATGTACCACCATGCCCCATTTAAATTTTTACTAAACACAACACTTTACAATTAACTTTTATATTTTATCTCTTTACAAGTTTGTTTCACTTCCCAAAATGTAAAATCCTGTAGTCTAAGGACAATACCATTCTTTTGTGTGTGTGTACTGGGGATCGAACCTGGGGGTGGTCTACCTCTGAGCTATACCCCCAGCCCTATTTTATTTTGAAACAGGATCTTATTAAGTTACCACATGCTAGCCATGAACCTGTGATCCTCCTTTCTCAGCTTCCCAAATACCGGGATGCTTCCCAAATACTGGGATTACAGGTGTGTGACACTGCTCCCGACTTAAAAGACAATACCTTAATCGCCTTTAAAATTTTATGTATTTTTATTTTTTAGAATCTTACTGGAGCAATATAATTATACATCATAGTGAAATTCAAAGTGATACATTCTTATATGCACACATCTCTTGGTGTGGTTCCCTACTAACCGCATCCTGCTACCTTCCTCCACCCTCCCCATATATACTAGTAAGTTTTTTGTGATACCTTCATATATATGGAAATAACGCTATTTGATTGTTAACCATTATGTGTATGGGGGGGGTGCTGGGGATTGAACCCAGAGGGGTTCTACCACTGATCTACAGTTCCAGCCCCTTTTTAATGTTTTTATTTTGAAACAGTTTAACAGTGCTAAGTTAACATGTGCTGGTCTAGAACTTCCTATTCTCCTGTCTCAGCCTCCCAAGTACTAGGATTACAGGTGTCCAATACTGTACCTGGCTCCTTAATCATCTTTATAAAGTTATATGTAGTTATTTCATATCTTCATGGCATTTTAAATGAGTGAATAAATTAAAAAATCCCTATTAGTTTGATGGATTCTGCCCATATTGTACAATCTCAAAGTTTTATCAACTCTAATTTCAACTATCTAGGATTTAGCTAAGAGTCAACATCTAGGTGTTCTAAATTTTAGAAAATGTCATTTCCCAACTTTGAGTCAGGTAAAATTTTGATAAATGTGTTATATATCTTCACTTGTCAATGAATAAAATGTTGACCCAAATAGAGATTGTAGATCTATACTAACAATCTCAGGAGAGGCTGACTTAGCCTCCTGTCTCAGCCTTCCAAATATTGAGATTATAGGCATGTGCCATTGTGCAGTTACTGTATTTTATATTTGCAACAACTAGTATCCCTGTCAGAAAATTAGACTGAAATAAATTGTAGTATGTAAACCCATACTGTATTAGATTGATTACAGCTCTTTATAGATACTTCCAGAGTAACCTTTATAATTTCTTTAGGATTCTTTCCTAGGATCAGCATGGTCCTGGTTTGGGATTAGAGATGTCAGGGATTCTTAGTTGAATGAATAAAGTCCCAGTCAAGTAAAGATTGAAGGGTTTCCAAGAGGTACAGATTTCCATTTTATATCAGTGAAACCATTTAAGTTGTCCATGACCTTTTCTGTATTGCTGAGGGTTTGTGATTACTTGGGAATATTGAAGAAATATTTTATCCTATGAGTTTGAATACAAATGATTCAGTTATCTGCATATAGACAGCTATAACTTCTGCTATAGATCAAGGGGGTAGGGGGATGGAAGGAGTTGTCAATCAGCTTTTCTCTGACCACCTGAAATGATCTTTGGGTGTTGGCTTGGCTGTCACGTGGCTCTCTGATTCTGGCATAATAACCTTGTTAGGTGTCTTTCAAACCTTGGCAATCCTGTCAGAGCAGAGACTGTCTGGTCAATGATTTGCTAATTCCTTTCTGGTTCACATAGTTCCTCCAAGAAGTCTCTCAGACCTTCTTCACCTTCTACCACTCACATCACCATCTCTTCTTCCCTATCACCTTGGAAAACCTAATTGTGATGGTTAATTTTACGTGTCAACTTGACTGGGCTAAGGGATGCCCAAATAGCTGGTAAAATATTTCTGGAGGTGTCTCTATTTCTGGAAGAATTAGAATTTGAAACAGTAGACTGAGTAAAGATCTGCCCTCACCAGCCATCATCCATTCCATTAAGGCTTACTTGTATAGACCCACAAAGGCAGAAGGGAAAATTTGCTTTCTTCTTGAGCTAGAACATCAATCTTCTCCAGCCCTTGGACATCAGAGCTCCTGGTCTTTCGCCTTCAGATTCCAGGACTTAGATCAGCACCCCAAACCTCATTTTCAGGTCTTTGGGCATTCCATAATCGACTCTGCTGGTTTTCAGGCCTTCAAACTCAAACTGAATTATACCACTGGATTTATTGGTTATCCAGCCTGTTGATAGCAGATCTTGGGCCTTCATGATCATATATAGCCAATTCTAATAATATCACTCGTATTTATCTTTTAAAAAAGTAAACGGAGGCTCAATAAAATTTTAAAGTTTATTTGAGAAAATAGTGATTTATGAGTCATGCAACTCCAAACCACAGAAATGGTTTAGGCGCTCCACTGAAGGAACATAAGGGGGAGGCTTTTATAAGACAAACACAGAAGCAAAAACAAATACTTGATTGGTTAGTTATACAGTTGCCCTATTTGGTTTATCCCACTGAAAAGTCCTATTATATAAATTTGTTGGCTGCTTCTAATTGGTTGAACTTAAGTTGTGTTTTTCTTTAATACATCCATTTACAAGAACTAGATCAAGTTTTGTCTCACTTATGTTTGTGAATCAAGTGAAGTTAACTTATAAGGCCTACTTGGTTCTGTCTGCTCAGGGTTTCTTCAGCCCATGTGTCCATTTTAATTTACACACACACACACACACACACACACACACACACACACACATTTTCTCTGGAGAATCCTTTTACACTAATCAACTAGAGATGTTACTAGATTTTCTTTAAATTCTATTCATTAATTTCATTGGGTTGTCATAACAAATGACTACAGAATGGTGGCTTAAAGCAACAGAAATTTATTCTTACAATTCTGAAGCCATAGGCCCAAAATTTTTGCATCAGGTCTGTACTAGGGAGAACTGGTTCTTAGCCTCATCCAGCTTTTGGAAGTCATCAGCATTCCTCAACCTGTAGCCACATTACTCCAACCTGTCTCTATGGTTAAATTGCCACCTCTTCTTCTCTGTTTTCTCTTCTGGTTCCTCATATATTGTGATAGTTAATCTAAGTTGTCAACTTGACCTGATCATGACACACCCAAGATTATGTGATTTTGGGTGTGTAACAGCAGATTAAAGAGAAAGCCCTGCCCTGAATGTAGGCAGCAGAATTCTGATAGGTGCGGAC
>PVJS01021799.1:0-31174 GCA_004027185.1 Glis glis
AGTCCCTACAAGGTCCTTCATCAGCATTCTGTTACCAGGCTCATGATCCAGCTCCGGGGAGGCTGTTGGTGCCAGGTGATTGACTTGTGGCTTTTAGTCATGTACAGAATGAGTGGCAGAGCCTGTCCACCTGGATGCACTCGCTCACCACCCGTGGGTGGATGGAAAACCTGCCACTTTTTTAAAACCTGCCCTTGGGTCATCCAACGGGGCTCTCAGGTCCTCCAAAGAAATGAAGTGTGGATTCCTTTCATTTGCTTTACCAGGCCCCAGGCTTTAAGCCATTCTGTTCCTAATGTAGCTTAAAATAAACGTGGCCAGGGAGTCTGGGACTGGGGGAGCGTAGGAAAGGTATCTGGGGAGCACTATCTCCAGCTGAGGAATCTACAGGGCACTGCTCTTAAATCTCCTTAAGTAGCGACAGACAGGCTTCCCACCAACTAAAGGACGCTTGTTCTTGTTCTGAATGAAGCGAACAACATTCATTCACTTGCATTAAAATCACAGCTTGCTTTGAGTTTATTTTAAGACCTGTGGTCACACCATCCTGGGCTCTGACCTCATTGGGTCCTAAACACCAGGGTGGAAGACCTGGCCCTGCTCCACCCGCCGACTCAGCCTGTGGCAGGTTCAGGCCTCAGGGTTGTCTGGGCTGAAAGGACTGGAGGTAGACTTCTCTAGAGAGAAAGGAAGAGGGATGGGGACCTGGGGTCAGCAACAAGCCTTTCCACTTCCTTTCTAGCATCATGTATTGACCTACGTCAACATTTTTTATTTGCATATGTTTGTAAAAGGTGGACTTTGAAAAGTCACCTTGAAGACTTACCTGTTTGCATAGAATTTAAAGACAGAACTAATGCTTTCTTCTTTCTAACTAGTGTGAAAAAAATCACATTTGTTGTCTGAGTAGCTACAGTTCGAGTGTCTTACCACTAGGGGCTGATCTAACTCCACTAAACCAACTATTTTTGAAACCATTTCTTTCGCAAATTAGTTTCCAAGATGACTAAATTACATTATTCATAAACTGTAGTGTCTAGAACTATTCCTCCCAACACCGAAAGACCTTGATGGTAGAAGAGAGGGAAATGTCTGGTTTATGTTCAAAGACAAGAGGCAAATAGGGAACAAGGAATAGTACATCTGAGAGAGAACTGAGAACCAGAAAGCCATCACGAAGTCCTGGGGTAGTGGCTTACCTCGCTGTAACAGAATCACCTGGGGAGCTTATCTGTTGAGCCCCCAACCCTTCCCCTAAAGAATGAGAATCCCCAGGGGTAGGACCCTGACACTAAACGTTTAAAAGACCTCCGATGCTGAAACTTATGTGCAGTCAGGTGCAAACAACCGTGCCAGCCTAATACGTACTTTAGAGGGGAGGCAACCAGCTCAGAGAGGGCAGGCACCTTGACCACCATGTTTCCAAGTCCCTACTGGGAAAAGCCCAGTCTCCTGAGTCCACCCAGTGCCCCCGGGAGGAGCCGCCCCTTCGGGGACACCAGCGCCCTGCTCGTACGTTACGCCACTTACGATTTGGTTTCTGGCAGTCTTCCTGGATGATCCGGTGGATCTTTCTGTGCAGGTCTTTGTCTTCTCTGGTTACCTAAATAGGAAAAATAGCTCAGAAAGAAAACGTTCTTAGGAACACAGCAGTTGTGACAGTCAGACTCCCAAACTAGTATGTAGGAGAGTTTCTAAAGATGTCATACCAGCCACCTTTCCTACACCAACCACCAACAACAGGATTTTCAACACGTGGCCTACTGTCAGATCAGTTCTGTCCCCAAGCAGCTCTGCTCAGGAGTTGATCCAGAGAACACACCCTTGGGAGTTGGTTCATTGGGGCCAAGATATAAAGGAAAACTGAAATTCTATACTTTTAAGGGGCAGCCTAGCCGGGCGTGGTGGCGCACACTTGTAATCCCAGTACTTGGGAGGCTGAGACCGGAGGATCCGGGTTCGCAGCCAGCCTCAGCTACTTAGTGAGACCCTGTTTCAAAAATAAAGAATAAAAAATAGGGCTGGGGGTGAAGCCCGGAGGTAAAATGCCCCTGGGTTCAATCCCTGGTACCGCCAAAAAAAAAAGGGGGGGCAGCTTTCTAATTAAACACTCCCAACATTTCTCTTATTTGTGGCTGTATTTTCGAGGGGCGGGGACAAGTGATAAAGTCTCTGAGCTCCACCCAGGACTCCTTCCTCTGGGCCTTGACACTTACCTTGTGTTTCATTAGTTTTCTTCCTTCTCCTAATTACAAGGAAAAATGAAAGAAGAAGAAAAAAAAAAACTGCAAGGAAAAGGTAGCAAGGGAGGACGTCTGACCTATCCATGGAAATGCCTCCGCTCTCAAAGGCAGATGTAACTATGTTTCTTTCTCAACCAGTTCAGGTAAGAGGGACACAGCAACCAAACCAAACCAGGCTTCCTCTTCATGTTCAATAGTCAGTCTGGTAACAACAACAAAAGAAGATGAAGAAAAGGAAAAAGGAAGAGGAAAGACAGGGGCAGGGGAGAAAAAGGGAAGAAGGGAGGAAGAACACAAGAGAGGAAGAAACTAAGCATACAAACACACAGCCATAAGCTTCCACTGTAGAGACAGCTGGGAAGGCTGAATAGGGACACAGTGACACCTGCCTTCTCTCAACTCACAAGGTTATTGTGAAGGTTAAATACGGTGATGTGTGAGAGCGGCCCAGAGCTGGCTGCACTAGACAAACAGAAGTATTGACATTACTGTGATAACCATTTTCCTGAGGCTGGGCCTCAGAAGAAAGGAAACCTACCAGGCAAACAATGAGTGGAAGGGGAGGAGTGAGGCTGGACAAGGGGACAGAGATGTGTTCCTGCTCGGCCACCCCTTCCGACTCACAGTGATTCACAGGAGGAAGTGCCTAGCCCTGCCACACCTCGCCTGGGCGCCTGCCTGTGGCCTGCTGCTCTCTACAGACCCTGACGGACACCAACCCCAGAGCCAGCAGGAACGTGTGTCCCGGGGGGGCTGGAGCTGAGCTGCTCTGCCTGTCACAACAACCTCCAGCCAAGGCTTTCGCGCCTCCCGATCTCAGGACGCGTGGTCCACACTCACCCTTACACAGGCGGGAGAATCGCTAGAGTAAGTCAAGAGCGGGAAACTCACTACCAAGGAAACTTCCCCCCAGGAACCTGGCCTGTAAGTAGCGAGGCCCACCTGTCTCTGGTCCCTGGTCCTCAGAGGCCCTTTTTCAGCTTGGCTCCTCCAACAAGAAAGGCATGCAGCAAGAGGTGAGCTTTTAACTGGGAAAGAATGAGCCAGCAAACCGCCACTCAGGTCCTCCTTGTAGGAGGCCAATGGAACCGTGTCACCTGAAAGCGTAAATGCATGTGTCCTTTGCTTCTGAAACTCTTCCAGTCCTACAGAAATACTGACACGAGTTCACAAAGACAGCTGTGCAGAAAGGGCCACAGCAACAGTATTTGTGACAGCAAAAGGTGAAAACACCATAAATGTCCTCACAAAGGTATGGCTACAAGTTTAGGCAGGTCTCCCCAGCATGGAATCCATGACCATGTCAAAGAGAACGGGCAGCTCTTCAGCCCTAACGTGGAAAGGTGCTGTGGTGTGCTATTTGGGTACCAAAAAGTCAATGAGCATTATTTAGAGCAGTTCTCCACTGTCCCAGGGGACATTTAGCAATGTCTGGAGACATTTTTGGCTGTCACAATGGGGGAGGCGCTACTGGCATCTGGTGAGCGAAGGTGAGAGGTGCTGCTGAATATCCCACAATGCACAGTACTGTCCCCAGGACCATCACCTGGCTCAAACAGTGTTGGGGTAGAGAAGTCCTTATTTAGAAGATTACATTTTTTGTGTAAAACAAAACAGCCACAGGAGCATATTTGCAAATGTGTACATCTGTACATGTACAGATAAATGCCTAGAAGGATATATGGATAAATGTCTACAAGGATAAAAGAGGTAGCTTGGGGAAATGGTAAGGTTCAACTTTCACTTTGGACTTTATCTCCTTAATGATTTTTGTTTTGTGGTACTGGGGATTGAACCCATGGGCATTCTACTTCCAGGGTACACCCCCAGCCCTATTTTTTATTCTTTATTTTGAAACAGGGTCTCACTAAGTTGTTAAGGGCCTCACTAAGTAGCTGAGGCTGGCCGCGAACCAGGATCCTCCTGTCTCATTTTTCCAAGTACTGGGATTATAAGCGTGTGCCACCACGCCCAGCTCCTTAATGATTTTTTTTAAAAAACAATAAGTAGGTATTCAGAAGTAATAAATAATAAGTAGTAATTGAAGCTATGAAGGAAAAATTAAGTTGTGTGTCTCTTACATAGTACAGATTATCAAAACCACCATCTTTCTGGAAAACGAGTCCTTTTTCCTGGAGCAGCTGTATAGCATTCTTAAATATACTATGAATTGCCTTGGAAGCGGTATCATTCTTAAACTCCACCTGTACAGATAGGGAAAAGAAAAAAAGAAGAGGAAAAGAAGTAAGTTCTACCTTTCAGCATCTAAGAGCAATTGCCCAGGCCAACTGGTTTATGAATTTGCCCAACAGGATTTTAATCTGCTGAGTCAAAAAGACCCAGGTATAGCTGGGTGCGGTGATGACTGCCTATAATCTAAATGACTCAGGAGGTCGACACAAGAGGATTACAAGTTCAAGACCAGCACATGGTAATTTAGCATGATCCTGTTTCAAAATAAAAAATAAAAGGGGCTAAGGGTATAGTTTAGTGAGAGAACCCCCCTGGGTTGGATCCCCAGTTCCCAGTACCGCCCCCCAATAAAGATCCAGGTATGTGCCAGCTGAGGATAGATGGTATGTTAGGACTGGAACTTTGCTGTGGCAGGATCATACTTGATAACCATTCCATACTTTAGTTGTGATTTGTTTAATTCAATGATATGCAATGGAAAACCAGAAAGCAACTCTAGCTGTTGGACAGTCTTTTGTAATTTGAGGCCTGGGAGGTTGAAACCAGTTTCAGCTGTGTACAGAGAGGACTCAACAGAAATGGCTCCCAGTAAATATAAACGATATCTGAAGCTTCCTTTCCAAAAAAAAAAAAAAAAAAAAACATAGCCTCAGCTGACCTCAGGGCATTTTTCCTGGCCTCTTTAAAGATGACAGTCTCAAGGGCAAGGTCTCCAGCAGCTCTTCCTGGACTGGAATCAGTGTCTTTCATGTCATTTGGAAAAAGCAATGACAGACTCATCTGATTCAGGAAACCGAAATTGCTCCCAGACTCACACAGCAAGATGGCTGCATGTGCTGAGCCTTGGGCTCAGGTCAGGAACGGGCGGCTCCCTGAACTGGAGCTAGTCTTCACTCCCAAACCAACTAACCTTCATCAGCTGTCAAAGACACAGTGGTTTTGCAAGGTTTGCTTATCATGTTTCTGGATTTGCTAAGGGCTACAATGGAAAAAAGAGAAAGGGGGTAAATGTTCTAACCGCTCTGCCTCTAATCTAGGACACCATCAGAGGGGCTTTTTGTTAAGCTTTCATCGGTATGACAACAAAAAGTGCCAAAGGCTCTCGGGTTTCACCATCATTGTAAGCATCTTTAGTCTCCCAGGACTCTATTAAATGGAATTCAATTTAATGACACTGACCTCCCCAACCAGAGCAATGTGATGGGCTAATTCATAATTGATGGAAAAATTAGTTTCCAAAGACAAAACAAATAAGTAGCATATTCATTGCCCTTCCCTCCCCCCATCCTGCCTTTGGTGGACTGGGGATTGAACCCAGTGGGGTTCTACCACTGAACTACACCCGTAGCTCTTTTAATTTTTTAAAAAAATTTGAAACAGCCGGGCGTGGTGGTGCACGCTTGTAATCCCAGTACTTTGGGAGGCGGAGACCGGAGGATCCAGGTTCGCGGCCAGCCTCAGCTCTCTCTCTCTCTCCCTCTCCCTGTCTTTCTCTCTCTCTCTCTCTCTTTCTCTCTACCTAGTGAGGCTCCACAACTTCGTGAGACCCGGTTTCAAAATAAAGTATAAAAAAATAGGGCCGGGGGTGTAGCGCGGAGGTAGAACGCCCCTGGGTTCAATCCCCGGTACCGCAAAAAAAAAAATTTTTTTTGAAACAGTCTCACTAAGTTACCACACACTGGTCTTGAACCCGCAATCCTCCTGTCTCAGCCTCCCAAGTAATGAGATTTAGAGGAGTGTGCCACTATGCCCGGCTCATTCCTTTTTTAAACATACAGCATTGGGCAGACACAATTTTCTGCTCTAAGCTTTTTCAAAAAGATAGCACACCAAAACTTCTACACAAATCATTCTGAATAAAGCAGGCTTTCGTCCTCAAAGAGTCCTTAAGTCTCACTACTTAATTATAGCTATCAGAGAAGGGCTGGCTTCCTGTGAAGAATGTGGGCTTCACTAAGCCTTAAAGTTTCCTTGCCAACATGCTGAGAGTCATTAGAAGTCCTAGGAGGTCAATTTGGCTTTGAGCCTCCTCTGAATGATTAAATGGAAAGAAGGTCAATCTTGCTGTCACCAGACAGCTGGAAGCTGCAACTGTTCAGAAGCGACTCTGGCAAAGAACAGAACACCCAGCCGTGACCCTCCCCACCTGGGTGTTTTCTGAAATGATATCCTTCATCTCCCTGTATGAAATCCTGGGTCACGGGTACATAAGGCCGTTGCCAGGAAGAGGTAATTAGGTGCGTGAACAAAACTGAGAAGCAGTGGTCATGAGTAGGAGGTCAGGATGGTGACCTGGTGTCTGTTCCACCAGAATCATGAAGAGCAGCTTAGGTTACTTTAGCGAGGGTGTTCACAGAAGCCCTGTGGGTAATGGGAGAAGACTGGAAAACATCTGAACGGCCCAGAAATGGAGAGACTGGTTAAATACGTTAGCCAATCTTTTGGGAGAGGCAACAAAAGATTATTATATAGTGGCAAATCTATCTGTACTACTAGGAAAGGATTTACAAGATGTGTAGTGCTCAGTGAAAAGCCAGGCCTCTTACAGGGTACTACCATACACTGCCATTTGGGTAAAAAAGAAGGGGACACAACTACTTAATGTGTGCACAGAGTATATCCAGAAGGATGTTCAGGAGACTAGCCATAGAGCTTTGTCTCTGGGGACAGGGATAGATAGAGAGGGAGGATGGGAAGAAATTTACTTTTATTTATATACTTTCTGGGACCATTTGGATTTTTAAAAACCATTCACGAGCTGGGCGTGGTGGCGCACACTTGTAATCCCAGTACTTGGGAGGCCGAGACAGGAGGATCGCAGGTTCGCGGCCAGCCTCAGCAACTTAGTGAGGCCCTCCACAACTTAGTGAGACCCTGTTTCAAAATAAAGAATAAATAATAGGGCTGGGGGTATAGCTCGGAGGTAGAATGCCTCTGGGTTCAATCCCTGGTATCGCAAATCAAAATAAAACAAAACAAAAAAAACAAATCCCAAAAAACCCCATTCATTCCTTCAATCAACAAATAGTCACCGAGGATCTACTTTATCCAGCCCTGTTTGAGGCCCAGGGTAGAGAGCAAAGAACAAGAGACACAAGGCCTCCGCTCTCACGGATCTTCAGTTCTGGTGCAGGAACCAGTGGGCAAACCAATAAGTGGCAGTGACCTCCTAGACATGAATGTAACAGGGTGATTACAGCGAGGACAAGTGCTCAGAGCAGATGGATGGGGGAAGAAGGTGATACTTAAGCTGAGATCATTTATTTATTTAAAAATAAATATGAGTCACGTCACAACAGCAATGAGCCTAAGAATAGTAATAAAAGGAACGCCTAGCTGGGCGTGGTGGCGCATACTTGTAATCCCAGTACATGGGAGGCCGAGACAGGAGGATCGCAGGTTCGTGGCCAGCCTCAGCAACTTAGTGAGGCCCTCCACAACTTAGTGAGACCCTGTTTCCAAATAAAAAATAAATAGGGCCAGGCGTGGTGGTGCACGCTTGTAATCCCAGTACTTTGGGAGGCGGAGACCGGAGGATCCAGGTTCGCGGCCAGCCTCAGCTCTCTCTCTCCCTCTCCCTATCTCTCTCTCTCTCTCTCTCTACCTAGTGAGACCCTCCGCAACTTCGTGAGACCCGGTTTCAAAATAAAGTATAAAAAAATAGGGCAGGGGGTATAGCGCGGAGGTAGAACGCCCCTGGGTTCAATCCCCGGTATCACAAAAACAAAACAAAACAAAAAAAAATAGGTCTGGGGTGTAGCTCAGAGGTAGCATGCTCCTGGGTTTCATCCCCAGCACCACACACACACGCACGCACACACACACACACACACACACACACACACACGGAAAAGCCTAAAACCAAAGTCCCCAACAATTCATTTCAAACAAATACCAAATGGGTAAGCAAGTTCACCTGTAACACTAAGGGTGAAAAAGTGGAGACAGAGCTTTCCAAGAGGAATTAAAAAATTACTTCAGCATTCCCTTAATTTTTTACTTATAAACCAGACTGAATACAACTTGGTCTTAGTTAAACTCCTAAAACATGACAGATTAGCCTTATTCTGAAGAAAGAACAAGTCATTAAAATCCCTGGTTCAAGTTCAAGAACCATCGTACTGATCAGTAATCTTGGATGGAGGATAATGACCTCCTTTCATCGACTTCCCCCTCCTTCGGCTCCTGCTGAGATTAAATACCCATCTCAGCAAATACTGATGACTAGGCACTAGGACCTTATTATTATGGTTTTCTACTCAGATTAAGTGCAATGACAGTAAGGAAGGAGGAGAAAAAGGCAGGTCCAGCCTCATTTCAAATTCTTCGTGGTCAGTGACCTTTCCAGAATAGAAACAGCATGTGCTAGAACTGTGACCTGCTCCCCCGGATTCACCCCGTGAGTCGGAGCAGCACAGTCACACTCGCCCGTGCCCGTAGCTGCAGACTTGGGGTGGACAATGCCTGGGATTCTCACACTCACTTGGTCAGAGCAGGAGCTGTGACTCACGGGCTGATTGGCAAGGGACAGCAGGGATGCCACCATCTCCAACTCCTGCTGGTAAAAGGTTTGCACTCTTTTCTCCATGAGGAATTCTCTGACTTTTTCACTCAGCAGATTCGTGAGACTGGCGAGATCCATGGCACCTGGATTGCTGTTGGGGGGAAAGTTTTTAAAAGCCCAATAGAAAACTATCAACTTTGTTCCTTTTTGGTGTCTGTTAAGACAGAAAGTTAGTTGGAAGATGCACTACTATACTGATGCTTGTTTTTGGGGGGAGTAGTATTTTTTTCTTTTCTTTATACTTTCATTGGTGCATTATAGTCTCACATCATAATGTAGTTCATAGTGATAGTGACATACATGCACACAGCACTTGGTGGGCTTTCTCCTGGCTACCTCCCAGCTCCCTCCCTTCCCCTACAAGATATTGAGATTGGCATTGGTATTTTCACATATGTACATAATGTCAGTGGAAGTGATTCCTTCACTGATTCTCCCCCCCTCTTCCCCTAAACCACTTCCCTCCACTGGAGAAAGCTCCACTGGAGTTTCTCCTCCATTATCTAAAGTCCCTCTTGTATCCCAATCACTCCCTAGCTTCTGCATGTGAGAGAAAACATATGACCCTTCACTTTCTGTGACTGGCTAATCTCACTTAACATAATGCTCTCCAGGTCCTTCCATTTTCCTGCAAATGACATAATTTTGTTCTTCTTTATTGCTGAGTAGAATTGCATTGTGTGTATATCCCATAATTTTGTGATCCATTTATCTGTTGATGGATTCTTGGTTTGGTTCCATAATTTGGCTATCATAAACTGTGCTGTTATAAACATGGGTATGCGTGTATTACTGTAATATTCTGATTTCAGTTTCTTTGGAAAGATACCCAGGAGTTGTATAGATCTCCATAGGGGCTATGCTAATTTGCAATCCCACCAACAGTGTAGAACAGTTCCTATTTCCCCACATTCTCACCAGCATTTATTGTTGTTTGATTTCTTGATGATTGCCATTCTTTTTTTTTTTTTTTTGCAGTACCGGGGATTGAACCCAGGGGTGTTTTACCTCCGAGCTACACCCCCGGCCCTATTTTTTATACTTTATTTTGAAACCGGGTCTCACAAAGTTACAGAGGGCCTCACCAAGTAGCTGAGGCTGGCCGCGAACCCGGATCCTCCAGTCTCTGCCTCCCAGGTACTGGGATTACAAGCATGCACCACCACGCCCGGCCTTGATGATTGCCATTCTAATTGGGGTTAGATGGAATCTCAGTGTAGTTTTAATTTGCATCTCTCTGATTGTTAATGATGTTGAACATTTTTTCATATATTTATTGGCCATTTGTATTTCTTCTTTTGTGAAGTGTGTATTTAGTTCAATTGCCCATTTCTTGATTGGGTTATTAGTTTTTTTAGTGTTAAGTCTTTTAAGTAATTTGTATATTCTAGATATTAGTCCTCTATCAGAGAAATAGCTGGCAAAGATCTCTCATTCTGTAGGCTCTCTCTTTAGACTCTTGATGGTTTCCTTTGATGAGAGGAAACTTTTTAGTTTAATGCTATCCCATTTATTAATTTTTGTTTAAGTTTCCTGAGCTTTGGAGGTCTTATTGAGGAAGTTTCTACCTGTGCCTATATTTTGAAGTGTTGGACCTATGCCCTCCTCTAATAATTTCAAAGTCTCTGGTCTAATTTCTAGATCTCTGATCCATCTTGAGTTGACTCTTGTGCAGGGTGGGGTAGGGTTTTTAATTCCATTTTTCTTTTCTTTTTTTTTTTGTGGTACTGGGAATTGAACCCAGAGGCATTCTACCTCCGTGCTACACCCCCAGACCGATTTTATTTCTTATTTGGAAATGGGATCTCACTAGGTTGCTGAAAGCCTCACTAAATTGCTGAGGCTTTCCTCAAACCTGTGATCCTCCTGTCTCAGACTCCCAAGTACTTGGATTATAAGCGTGTGCCACCATACCTGGCTTAATTCCATTTTTCTACAAATGGATGACCAGTTTTCTCAACACCATTTGTTACTGTCTTTTCTCCAACATATGTTTTTGGCACCTTTGTCAAAAATCTATTGGCTATAAGCATGTGGATTTGTTTCTGAGTCTTCTATCTGTTCCATTGGTCTATGTGTCTGTTTTTGTGCCAATGCCATACTGTTTTTATTACTATAGCTCTGTAGTATAATTTGAAGCCAGGAATTCAGATGCTTCCTGTATGGTTCTTATTGTTGAAAATTGCTTTGGCTATTCTGGGTGTTTTGTTTTTCCATATGAAATTTAGGGAGCCTGGCATGGTGGTGCATGCTTGTAATCCCAGTACTTGGGAGGCAGAGACCGGAGGATCTGGGTTCACGGCCAGTCTCAGCTACTTAGTGAGGCCCTCTGCAACTTCGTGAGACCCGGTTTCAAAACAAAGGATAAAAAATAGGGCCGGGGGTGTAGCTCAGAGGTAAAACGCCCCTGGGTTCAATCCCTGGTACCGCAAAAAAAAAAAAAAAAAAAGAAATTTAGGACTGATTTTTCTAGCTCTGAGAATAATGACATTGGTATTTTGATAGGGATTGTATTGCCTCTATAGATCACTTTTGGTAGAATGACCATTTTAATAATATTTATTCTGCCTATTCAAGAGCATGGGTGATCTATCTTCTAAGATCTTCAATTTCTTTCTTTAGTGTTTTATAATTTTCATTGTAGAGGTCTTTGACCTTCTTGGTTAGATATATCCCAAGGTATTTTTATTATTTTTGAGGTTATTGGGAATGGAATTATTTTCTGGATTTCTTTTTCAATGGATTCATGGTTGGCATATAGAAAAGCTACTGATTTTTTTAGATTGATTTTGTATCCTGCTGCTTTGGTGAATTTGTTAATCACCTTTAAGTTTTTTGGTTGAGTTTTTTGGGTCTTCTAAGATCATGTCATCTGCAAATAGTGATAATTTTAGTTCTTTTCCTATTCATATTCCTTTGATTTCCTTCTCTTTCTGCTCTGGCTAGAGTCTCAAGTACTCTATTAAAATAAGAGTGGTGATAGTGGGCATCCTTGTCTTGTTCCTGATTTCAAAGAGAATTCTTGCAGTTTTTCCCCATTTGGTATGATGTTGGCTTTGGGTTTATTGTATTTTGCCTATATGATATGGAGGTAAGTTCCTTCTATTCCGTTTTTCTGCAGTTTTTTTTTTCAGTACTAGGGATTTAACCCAGGGGCATTCTACCTCCGAGCTATACCCCCAGCCCTATTTCTTATTCTTTATTTTGAAACAGGGTCTCACTAAGTTGTGGAGGGCCTCACTAAGTAGCTGAGGCTGGCCGTGAACCTGTGATCCTCTTGTCTCAGCCTCCCAAGTACTGGGATTACAAGTGTGCGCCACCACGCCCAGCTCTGCAGTGTTTTTAACATGAATGGGTGCTGGATTTTGTCAAATGCCTTTTCAGCATCTATTGAGATGCTGAAGCTTGTTTTTGACATAAAGGTAATTCATACAGTGAATATTGTATGGTTGTTTAAAATTATGAAAACCAACAGATATATTCATGATATATTAAGAGAAAAGTCAAGCCTCAGGATAGCATGGGCGGCGTGGCTCCTTCTTTGTAGAGAAAGCAAAGGACAAGCTGGGTCTGGTGGTGCATGCCTGTAATCCCAGTACTTGGAGGCTGAGACAGGAGGATCACAGGTTCAAGGACAGCCTCAGCAATGTAGCAAGGCTCTTAGCAACCCAGGGAGAGCTTGTTTCAAAACAAAAAATAAAAAATGGCTGGGGATCTGGATGTGGTGGTGCATGCTTGTAATCCCAGTACTTGATGAGGCTGAGACAGGAGACTGCAGGTTCAAGATCAGCCTTAGCACTGTGAGACTCTTAGTCTCTAGTGAGACTAAGTCTCTAGTGAGACCTTGTTTCAAAATAAAAAATAAAAAGGGCTGGAGGTGTAGCTCAGAGGTAGAATGCCCCTGGGTTCAATTCCCCCTGTCCCCACAGGGGACAACCATAACATACATAGGTGAGTATTCATGCTTATATATAGACAGAAGAAAAGAGTTTAAAGAGAAACACAGCAGCCTGGGGACAGGGGTATCCTCTGGGGGAATGGTACTGAGGGGACAATTTCCACTCTCTATTTATACAGGTATATAGTTTGTACTTTTTAGAAAATACAATTTCCTGGATATAATATTCATATGCTAAGAAAAATTAAAGGAGGGATGGGAGTATAGCACAGTGGTAGCAAAGTGCTTGCCTATGGCCGGGCGTGGTGGCGCACGCTTGTAATCCCAGTACTTGGGAGGCAGAGACCGGAGGATCCAGGTTTGCGGCCAGCCTCAGCTACTTAGTGAGGCCCTCTGCAACTTCATGAGACCCAGTTTCAAAATGAAGTATAAAAAATAGGGCCGGGGGTGTAGCTCAGAGGTAGAACGCCCCTGGGTTCAATCCCTGGTACCGCAAAAAAAAAAAAAGTGCTTGCCTAGCATGCATGAAATCCCAACCTGTCCTCTCAGCCTGCATTCTCTAGGGTGACACTATTACTGGCTCTCTGTATCTCTTACCATACACTAGTAAATACCCATGTATTCTTTTTTCTCCTAGGTTTTATTTATTTCACCCACATAAAGGAATAAAATCATCCCTGGTAGAGAACTGGTGTTGTTTTTTGGTTTGGGGAGGTGTGGGGTTTTGGCTGTGATGTGTCGTGGTATGATATTTTGATTGGTGCAGTTTTCTTCATGTTTTTTGTCTTGGGGTTTGTTGCGCTTCTTGGACCTGTGAGTTTATAGTTTTCATCCAACTTGGAAATTTTTCAGCCATTATTTCTTTTTTTTTTGCGGTACCAGGGATTGAACTCAGGGGCGTTCTACCTCTGAGCTACACCCCTGGCCCTATTTTTTATCCTTTATTTTGAAACCAGGTCTCATGCAGTTGCGGAGGGCCTCACTAAGTAGCTGAGGCTGGCCACGAACCTGGATCCTCCGGTCTCAGCCTCCCAAGTACTGGGATTACAAGCGTGTGCCACCACGCCTGGCCCAGCCATTATTTCTTCAAATATTTTTTCTGTGCTCCCCTTCCACTCCTTCGAGGACTCCAATTATATAACTATTTTCCTTCTGACAACCCTAGAACCTTTGTACTATTATCCTTTGCAGGTGAGGAAATTGAGGCCCATGGAGGGTGAGAGCCCCACAGTGCTCAGGTGGGCGCTGTAGAACGGGAACCCAGGCTGACCCCAGCATTTGGGCTCCTGCTCCTGCTGGCTTTGCTGCTGCCCACATGTTTTCACTGTGAGGAGGCAGAACTTACCCTAGTGCTTCTTCCTGCTCGGGGGCTGGGCTGCGGAAGGGCTGGTCATAAACTCTCCTGTAGATAGCGGGCAGCTCCAGCATCCTTGCAATTTGAATGCTGCTCACTGGATCGTCCACTTTATCTGACAGGCCCCGAGAGAAAGATGAACCAGAAATCACACTGAGAACAGTTCTTTCCCAAGTGAAAGCTACTGCTAGGACAGTGGACTAGATGCACTCCCAGTGCTCCTGTGAGAGGGAGGGCCATGGCCTAAGTGCCACAGGTGTGGCCAGGGAGCAGACAGGGACCAGGAAGGCGCATCAGTGTATTCATTCATGTGATTCGCTGGTGGATGACAGGGGCTGTCCTTCTGAGTTCCAGCTAAAAACCAGCCAGCAGTGCAAAGGGGAGATGGTGTGAGACTGTTCAGTTCTGACTAGCTGTTTTCATTTAAAGTTAATGGAAGCTGGTGTGGTAGTGCACACCTGTAATACCAGTACTTGGGAGGCTGAGACAGGAGGATCACAGCAGGTTCAAAGCTAGCCTCAGGAATTTAGTGAGACCCTGTTTCAAAAAAAAGGTGGGGGGATGGGGGTATATCTTGGAGGTAGAACACCCCTGGGTGCCATCCCCAGTACAAAAGAAAAATAAATAAATAAATAAATAAATAAAGTTAACCAATTTAATGGTGTCCTGGAAATTTCCATCATTTTGAAGACTATGAACACGTGGTTCTAATGAACTGACACTTAGAAGTCAAAGTACTTTGTAAACTACTATGCTGTTCACATAAACTTGCCAACTATATACAGTCAATAATTCATTTTCTTTCCCAATTTACTTATGATTAACTCTCTTCAAAATAAAATTAAGAAGTGCTGCTTTTCTAAAGAAAGTATGCTACCCAATATAATTTCCCCCATTAGAGCTAAATCTTCTGAACTTTTTAGAAGTTTGATTTTTAGCTAAAGAAGAGTTTACTGTACTCACACCCAGAATGGCAACCAGCTTGGCAGAAATGTCTTGTGCTTACAATAAAGGGTGGCACGGATCTCTCGCGCTTCTCTGTACACACGGATGTGGCCTCTGACTCGGATAATGTCCCCAATTTCTATCTTGGTTCTCTGCTCAATGGTCTCTTGGAGCTTCTTAAGCTGTGAGGTCACACTCAGCTCTCTTGCTGTGCTTGGGGCAGCTGTGGCTATGAGCAGAAGGGGAGGGGAGAAAGAGAGAGAACACAATCACTCCACCATGCTGGGGGACAGTTTGAGGGTAAGACCAACACAACATATGTATTCTCCAGATTACTTGCTCTACTATAGGAAATCCCTGTAACCTTTTGGAGTTCTCTCTTGAATAAAAGGTGTAAGCTCTAATTATTCAAAAGTAGAGTGGAACTGGTTGCGGTGGTGCATGCCTATGATATCCTAGTACTTGAGAGGCCGAGACAGGAGGGTTGCAGGTTTGAGGCCAGACTCAGTAAATGACCTCATTTCAAAATAACAAGCTGGGCGTGGTGGCACATGCTTGTAATCCCAGTACTTGGGAGGCTGAGACAGGAGGATCGCAGGTTTGAGACCAGCCTCAGCAACTTAGTGAGACCCTGTTTCAAAATAAAAAATAGGGCTGGGGATGTGGCTCAGTGGTAGAGCATTTGCCTAGCATGCAGGAGGTCCTGGGTTCAGTCCCCAGTACTGGAGAGGAAAAAAAAAAAGGATAATTTAATTTGCCAGGTGTGGTGGCGCACACTTGTAATTCCAGTACTTGGGAGGCTGAGACTGGAGGATCCGGGTTCACGGCCAGCCTCAGCTACTTAGTGAGGCCCTCCGCAACTTAGTGAGACCCTGTTTCAAAATAAAAAATAAAAAAATAGGGCTGGGGTGTAGCTCGGAGGTAGAATGCCCCTGGGTTAATCCCCAGTAAAACACACGCACGCACGCACGCACGCACGCACACACGCATGCACACAGACTGGAGGGAACAGAGCCTGGACTGAAGCCATGTGGGCAAACCCAGGTGGTCCCAGGCCTTCTTTCTTCTTTCCCACCTCTACGTCACCAGCTCAAAGTGGTCCCAAACACAAATCTATACAATGTATTCGGCCAGGTTTGGGGGCAACAGCTCTAAACACAACTCTAAAGTATCCCTGCAGAGAGACTAGGTGCTCAGCATCCTACTCCCCCTCCCCTAGTGCTGGTGGGGAACTAGGCTCGCTGGCTCACTCTCTCTCTTCTATACTCACTCACTCACTCACTCTCATACCACTTACAAATACAACTTTAAGCAACTTCATGGTGAAAAGAAGCCCATGCACATCCTAAATAATCCCTACCGCTCAATTTTACTTCCAAATCGTATCAGTTAAATAACAAGAATAGCCACGAATGTTTGGGTAGACAGGTGCTATTCTAAAAATGCCACAATGTATTAGCACATCAAATCCTCACAACCACTCCTATTTACCCATTTTAGAGAAGAGGACACTGAGTCACAGTGAGATCAAGCAACTTTTGCCCCAAGTTAAACAGCTAGTTAGGGACAAAGCTGCAGTGTGAACTGCTGTGGCCTCTGGCTGCAGAGCCTTCCTGCTCATCCTGCATGTTCTGCCGCCTGAGTCAGAGCTGGGTGGTGGTATAAGACTGTGTGTCTGGTTTTTCTGCCTGTCACAACTCCAAATACACATATGTATCCATGGAATCTGCACAACTCAGCATTTTAATTAACAACACAGCATTGTTAGCCGTGCGTGGTGGTGCATGCTTGTAATCCCAGTACTTGGGAGGCTGAGACAGGAGGATCACAGGTTCGCTCCAGCCTCAGAGCTACTTAGTGAAGCCACCTGCAACTTAGTGAGACTCTGTTTCAAAAATAAAAAAAGAAGCTGGGTGTGGTGGTGCACGCGTATAATCCCAGTACTTGGGAGGCTGAGACCGGAGGATCCGGGTTTGCGGCCAGCCTCAGCTACTTAGTGAGGCCCTCTGCAACTTAGTGAGACCCTGTTTCAAAATAAAGAATACAAAGTAGGACTGGGGATGTAGCTCGGTGGTAGAATGCCCCTGGGTTCAATCCCCAGTACCACAAAAAAATCCCTAAAAACCAAAAAAACAAAACAATACAGCATTGTTCTGTTAATATGCCAGTTTATTTAGCTACACGTGCAAAATACTTCCTCCCCTTTTTATATATATTCATTTTTATTTTTATCACTAGTACTGCATGTGGGCTGACAGATCTGCATTGGGTCCTGGGGTCCTGGAGTAAGAAAGAAAACAATTTGAATCTCGGTTTACTTATTAGCTGTGTGACCGCGGGCAGGCTGCTTGACCTCACCGCCTCTGTTTCTTCTCTACTGGTTTTTTTTTTTTTTTTTTTTTTTTTGCAGTAACGGGGATTGAACTCAGGGGCATTCTACCTCCAAGCTACACCCCCGACCCTATTTTTTTTTATACTTTATTTTGAAACCGGGTCTCGTGAAGTTGCAGAGGGCCTCACTAAGTAGCTGAGGCTGGCTGCGAACCTGGATCCTCCGGTCTCTGCCTCCCAAGTACTGGGATTACAAGCGTGCGCCACCACGTCCGGCTTCTTCTCTACTGTTAAGTCTCCATTTCCTCAGTTATGAAATGGGGATAACAGAGGTGTTCTGCATGGTCGGATTTAACCCTATGTCAGGAGCTTAACATAATGCCAGACCCAAAGGAACCAATAAACATATGGTATTTGTGATAATGAATGATTAGGCTCTCTGGAGCTTATTATTTTGTTTTCTTTAGGGTCTTTCATGGTGGATTACTTGGTAAAAATATACAAATGAGTTTACAGTTTATCACATATTGTCAGAATGTTCGCCAGAAAAAAGTAAACAAGCTACTCTGCTTTTACATGGCATTATCAGCAACGTGTGCTCACAACCTGCACGCTGGCTTGTCATCGAGACCTTTAATACCCTCACATACATCATCATTCCTTAATGTTTTATCTTGCCTTTAAACTGCAAGTGAGGCAGCCAGGTGTGGTGGCACATATCTGTAATCCCAGTGACTGGGGAGGCTGAGGCAGAAGGATCACAACAAGTTTGAGGCCAGCCTGGATAACTTAGCAAGACCCTGTGTCAAAATATAAAATAAAAGGGGCCGAGGTGTAACTCAGTGGTAGAGCACCCCTGGGTTCAGTCCCTAGTAACACACACACACACACACACACACACACACGCTATGTGTTTTTATATGAGATAATCTTCTCTCTGTATTTCTTTGTGGATAAGCCCTTCATCTCTTTAACTTTTTAGTTTCTTTTAAATTTCAGGGAGGTGTTGTCAGTGAAATGCTTCCCTGAATAACATACACTCGCCTCACTTCCTTACTTTCTTTTTTATGTTTATTTGGATTCATTCTGTTACAAAAAAATCTTGAAAAAAATCTGGATTTTCGAGTCCATCCTCTTGTTACTGATGACAGTTTTCAGGGTCTGAGTAGCAAGGGACTTGCAAGAATTTAATATGTTTATTGGGCTAAACATACAACTCTCTCTTCTTTGGGCTGTTCTGTAATAAGCTTTGAGGTAGGAATCACCGTGGACTCTATTAGACTTATTGCTTATTCTTGTATTATTTCTGGGTTGTCATCATCTTCTTCTTCTTCTTCTCCTTCTCCTTCTTCTTTTTTTGCGGTACTGGGGATTGAACCCAGGGGCATTCTACCTCTGAGCTACATCCCCAGCCCTATTTTTTATTCTTTATTTTGAAACAGGGTCTCACTAAGTTACAGAGGGCCTCACAAGTTGCTGAGGCTGGCCATGAACCTGTGATCCTCCTGTCTCAGCCTCCCAGGTACTGGGATTACAGGTGTGTGCCACCATATCGGGCTCTGGGTTGTCTTCTAATAGGGATTCTATAATAGAATGAATTTCTCTCTCTGGGTCTCTTCATCAAATTTTCTGCTTTTTTTTTTTTGGTGGCACTGGGGATTGAACCCAGGGGCATTACTACCTCCGAGCTACACCCCCAGCCCTATTTTTTATTCTTTATTTTGAAACAGGGTCTCGCTAAGTTGCAGAGGGTCTCACTAAGTAGCTGAGGCTGGCCGCGAACCTGTGATCCTCCTGTCTCAGCCTCCCAAGTACTGGGATTACAAGTGTGCGTCACCACGCCCGGCTAAATTTTCTGCTTTCTGACCTAACACAATGGCTTTGTACTGTCACAACCATTAATTTTGACACACCTGACTATACCCAGGGAAACAGCAACAGAAGGAAAGCTAAAGAACCACGCAGGCGCAGTTACCAATAGCCACCCCGGCATTAACACTGCTCAGCTTACTGGGGTTCTCTTCAGAAAATACCCAAGAATGACTTTCTATAAGGCCGCTCCATCTGTGTTGCCATCCCCAGGCCCTCCGCTATTTAGGTTGAATTTCGAGGGCATTTATTAACTTCACTGCCATTATGCAGGCATTATCAGTGATAATAAATGCTTCATCTAGCACCACTGAAATGAACAGGCTGACAGTTGGTCTGAGAGAAAGAGGCCCAGGTTTCATTTCAAGGGTGAGCCAAATTGCAGAAAGAAGGCTCCAGCGTGTAATTTAATGAATGTAATGAGACGGCTGGAGCCTGACAGAACTTCATTTTAAGTGGTCTATTCCACCCTGAAAGATAAATCCCCTCTAACACTCTAACACTAAGGGCCAACCTTTCTTAACTTTGCTCGTAAGCTAAGTCCGAATGGTACATTCAGTGTGACATTTATAGGCGCTAACATTACATTCTTATACTTTAATTAACTGGAATGTGATTCTGACTCAGACTAAATTTTATTGAAAAAAAAATTGTCTTTGTTGGCCACTTTCCAAAGGAAAGCTTTTAAGCTTTGGGTGATTAAATTAAAAGGAGAGAATGGGCAAGTAGGGAACAATTTAAAAACACCACTTCCTGTATAATATGATAAGAATCGTTTTTAGGCTTTCTCCTGATACTCTTACCCTCTCTTTATATTTGCAAAGCAATTTCAAATTAAGGCTACCCTCTGTGATTGTTCACTGACATCTATTATTGCTATTTAAAAGTCTTATTAATAACATTCTCAGTATTATTAACTATTTTTAATATAAAAATTACAAAGTATAGAAATTACATAATTTTTTGATAATGCCATTTCTTTTTCCTTTCTGTGTGTGTGTGTGTGTGTGTGTGTGTGTGTGTGTGTGTGTAGAAATGGGGACTGAACCCAGGGGCATTCTACCTCTAAGCTACACCCCCAGCCCTTTTTATTTTTTGTTTTGAAACAGGGTCTCACTAGGTTGCTGAGAGTCTTGCTACATTGCTAAGACTGTCCTTGAACCTGTGATCCTCCTGTCTCAGCCTCCCAAGTACTGGGATTACAGGCGTGTGCTAACTTGTCCAGTTGTGCCATTTCTTGAAAAGAGTTAATTTAGAAAACTAAAATGATATCTAAAATAGGTCTGCAAAGCATAGCCCACATTCCAAATCCATCCAATCTTTTTTTTTTTCTTTTGGCAGTACCGGGGATTGAACCCAGGGACATTCTACCTCCAGGCTACACCCCCAGCACTATTTTTTATTCTTTATTTTGAAACAGGGTCTCACTAAGTTTCGGAGGGCCTCCCTAAGTAGCTGAGGCTGGCCACAAACCGGGATCCTCCTGTCTCAGCCTCCTATCCAGTCTGTTTTTATAAATAAAGATTTATTGGGACACAGCAATGCCATTTGTTTATGTACTGATGACATAGCTACTTTTGTGTTAAAATAGCAATGTTAAATAGTTGAGACACATACCATAAGATCCACAAAACAGAAAATATTTACTGTCTGACCCTTTTCAGAAAATGTTTGCTGTCTCTCCATCTAAATCAAGTATGTATAGCCAGGCATGGTGGCGCATGCTTGTAATCCCAGTACTTGAGAGGCTGAGACAGGAGGATCTAAGGTTCACAGCCAGCCTTGGCTACCTAGTGAGGCCCTCCGCAACTTGGCGAGACCCTGTTTCAAAATAAAGAATAAAAAATAGGGCTGGGGGTGTCGCTCAGAGGTAGAATGCCCCTGGGTTCAATCCCCAGTACCACAAAAAATAAATAAATCAATCAAGTATGTATACTCAAGCTACACCTCCTGATTGAAGACTGTGACAACCATAAGCCTACTAATGATTTTAATACTGCTATGCTTGAATATTTTTGTCCCCTCCCAAATTCATGTGTTAAAAGCTTAATCCTCCAATGGCATTAGTCAGCTTTCCATTACTGTGATGAAGTACCTGACACAGGCTACTTATGAAGTAAAGAGGTTTGTTTTTCTCATAGTTCTGGAGGTTCAAGTCTAAGCTCTGCCAGCCCCACTGGTTTGAGAGCAGCATATCATGGCAGGAGTATGTGTCAGAGCAAAAAGTCACATATTAAGCCAGGAAGCAAAAGAGACCTAGACACTTGGCTATCACAATCCCCTTTGAGGGCATGCCCCCAGGGACCTAAGGACCTACACTAGGTCCTGCCTCTTAAAGGTCCACAGCACCTACCGATACTGCCACCCTGGGGACCAAGCTTTTACATAAGGGTTTTGGGGTATGTTCATCCAAGCCACAACACCAGTGCAACAATGTTGGGAGGTGGGGCCTAGTGGAGGTATTTAGATCATGAGGGCAACATGCATGGATTCATGCCACTGTGAAAAGGGATTGCAGGCGTGGGTCTCTCTCCTCTGCCATGTGAAGAACAGCGTTCCTTCCCTCTGGAGGATGTGGTATTCAAGGTACCACCTTGGAAGTGGAGACTGGTCCTTACCAGACATCAGAACCTGCCAGCACCTTGGAGCTGGGCGCGATGGTGCACGCCTGCAATCCCAGTACTTGGGAGGCTGAGACCGGAGGATCAGCCTCAACAAGGTTGGTTTGAGGTTCGAGGACAGCCTCAACAAGTGAGACCATTTCCAAATTAAAAAAAAAAATAGGGCTGAGGGTGTTGCTTGGAGGTAGAATGCTCCTGAGTTCAATCCCCAGTACCACACACACAAAAAAAGAACCTGCTGGCACCTTAATCTTGGTGCCCAAGGTTGGACTTCCCAACTTCCCAAACTGTAGAAATAAATTTCTGTGTTTTATAAATTACCTAGTTTCAGGTACTCTGTAAGAAGAGCATAAAACAGACTAAGACATATACTCTAGACATATATGAAAATCCAGGTATCTGATGGTTTTACAGGTTTATTTCTTGCCTAAGAAATAATCTGTACAAGCTGGGCATGGTGGCGCATGCTTGTAATCTCAGTATTTGGGAGGCTGAGACAGGAGGATCACAGGTTCGAAGCCAGCCTCGGCAACTTAGCAAGGCTCTCAGCAACCTAGTGAGACCCTGTTTCCAAATAAGAAATAAAATCAGGCTGGGAGTGTAGCTTGGAGGTAGAATGCCTCTGGGTTAAATTCCCAGTACCAAAAATAAAATAAAATAAAAATTAAAAAAAA
Organism: Glis glis; assembly: GCA_004027185.1. Taxonomy (NCBI): domain Eukaryota; kingdom Metazoa; phylum Chordata; class Mammalia; order Rodentia; family Gliridae; genus Glis; species Glis glis. The sequence continues at coordinate 22,693 of PVJS01021799.1, forward strand.
GAAATAATCTGTATAAAACCCTGCTGTCTCACTTAATATCTACAAAGCTTCTAAACAAAGCAGTGCCATTGATTTAGATGTTATCAAATTAGGAATGGGAATGCCAAAGCTATGCGAAACTGATGGCCAAATTCCAAATGTAAATACATCAGGAAACTAAGCAAATGAGCACAGCACTCACCGGTCAGTATAGTTAAAGGAGGCAGTTGAGATTCTGACATATAATGGCAAAAGGGAAAGAAGAAACCACTGTAATCATCAGACATTCTTGTCATGAGCAACGCAAGTGGATGGATACGAGGTGTTAGACGCTGGGGCAGGGACGTTGGCCTGAGTAACCCCGTGTGTATGGCTCCACACTGCCCATGTCGTAGAACAGAGGAAAAACAATGTGCCAGCTTCTGTAGCTTCTCTAGAGCCAAAAATGATCACCAATACTGCACAACTTTGTTTAAATGTTATGAAACCCCTCATGGGGTTAAAGTTAAATTCATGAGGAATGGGGGTGTAACTCATTGGTAAAGTGTTTACTTAGCATGCATAGGGCCCTGAGTGTGATCCCCAGCATCGCGAAACAAAAACAAAGAAAACAAAACAATCAAAAAAACCTCGGACTCAAGAATTATTAAAATACATTCAAGTAACCATAAATGTTTCAGTTATAGTCAATGTGTTCAATATGTAATATTAAAGTTTTTTGGGGGGTGGGGTGCTGGGGATTTAACCTGGGGCATTCTACCTCTGAGCTACATCCCTAGCCCTTTTTATTATTTGCATTTTGTGGTACTGGGGATTGAATCTAGGGGCATTCCACCTCTGAGCTACACCCCCAGCCCTATTTTATTATTTTATTTTGAAACAGGGTCTTACTAAGTTGCGGAGGGCCTCACTAAGTTGCTGAGGCTGGCCACAAACCTGCAATTCTTCTGTCTCAGCTTTCCAAATACTGGGATTACAAGCGTGCGCTACCACGCCTGGCATAAATTATTTAATGGCTAACTTCGAAAGGAATCCTGTCTTAGCAATCAGAATTCCTGGCATGTGTTTGAATGTATTAGTAATTTCACAAAATCTAGATTATGGTAGCATAGAAGTTAGTGGCCACCATGTGGGAGGAGAGGTCTTCAAAGTCCTTGGTCTAAAACATCTTGACTTACATAATAGCTGGCATGGTAAAAATGAACCCCAGAAACTCCTGGGGACCCTTCCATATTCCCATAACCTCAGGAAGAAGTAAGCACCAAAAAGATAGCAGAAAGAGAAGCAATCTATCCCATGGTGCCAGTTTTCAGAGCAGGCAAAGCTCTGGGCACAGTGCTTCAAGTCCCTCGCTGTAATTCACCAGAGAATCAATGTGAACGTTTAGCCCTATGCCATTCTAATGAGCTACGCTGAATAAAATCCACTGGTTAGCTGAAAAGTAGAGCAACATGGCAAATAAAATTACCTGATGAAGACTCGGTATTGCTCAACTTTTTCCAGCAGATGCAGTTTATAACTCCAGTGCTATCGTCCACTGCAAGAGAAGCATAAAAAGGCAGAAGAGAGATTTGGGCATGCCTGGTGCATTCACGTGTCATCGCTACATTCAGCCAGACTGAAAGATGATATTTTTCAATAGCCCAGAGGGGCAAATCCCTTATCACACTCTCCATCTGTAGAAACAATCTCTCACCACACAGCAGTAGGAACTGCTTGCTCCCACCTCAGTGTAGTACACAAGCCCGATGGATGTACCCAACATTTCACTTACCCTACCTCGAGGGTGCTCATGATTCTTGTCTATACCTCTCTACTTAAAGTGGTATCCTTAAGAAGTTATGTGCAAAAATCTCAATTACTGCCCACCTAGAAAATCAGCCTTTCTCTCTCACCCTGAGTCAAGACAGCATCACGTGGTCTGTGGTCAGAGGCACTTGGGGCCTTATGTCACCACTTCTCTTTCATTAGCTTGCTGACTTCCCAGGACAAAGTGTTCACATCACTGAGCTGCACTGAGCTGGGCTTCTCTTTGTGAAAGGGCTTCTGCCCCATCCTTTCCCCTGAGGGGGATGTAATGAAAGTCAAGAACCTCATAGAAGAGAAGTTACATTTTTACAATAGAAAATAATTATAGGAAGCTGGGCGTGGTGATGTGCGCTTGTAATCCCAGTACTTGGGAGGCTGAGACAGGAGGATCGCAGGTTCAAAGTCGGTCTCGGGGCTGGGCGTGGTGGCGCATGCTTGTAATCCCAGTACTTTGGGAGGCGGAGACCAGAGGATCCGGGTTCGCGGCCAGCCTCAGTTCTCTCTCTCTCTCTCCCTGTCTCTCTCTCTCTCTCTCTCTCTCTACCTAGTGAGGCCCTCCGCAACTTCGTGAGACCTGGTTTCAAAATAAAGTATAAAAAATAGGGCCAGGGGTGTAGCGCGGAGGTAGAACGCCCCTGGGTTCAATCCCTGGTACTGCAAAAAAAAAAAAAAAGAACAAAGTCGGTCTCGGCAACTTAGCCAGGCCCTCTGCAACTTAGTGAGACCCTGTTTCCAAATAAAAAATAAAATCGGGTTGTGGGTATAACTTGGAGGTAGAATGCCTCTGGGTTCAATCCCCAGTCCCCCCCAAAAATAAAGAAAAGAATTATAAGCTGGGCATGGTGGTGCATGCCTGTAATCTCTGAATTTGGGAGGCTGAGACAGGAGGATAGCAAGTTTGAGGCCAGCCACAGTAACTTAGTGTGAGACCCTGTTTCAAAATAAAAAGGGCTGGGGGCATAGCTCAGAGGTAGAGTGCCCCTGGGTTCAATCTCCAATACAAATATATATATATAAAATCTTGGCCACAAAAACAATATTGGTCTGACTTATTTTATTCCTTGTGCAAAAAAAATTCCCATGGCACCTAGATTTATAACTATAGAGGAATTTGGACATGTTTGCTACGGGAGGCTATGCATTTTATCTGTTGTCTAATTTTTGACAAACTCAAAAGAGAGATTGCTAAGCATGGGGTCAGTGGGCCTCAAAATTAAAAAAAATCATCAAGTAGATTGCTATAAAAGTACATATAATATGGGAGAAATATAAAGCAAAATGTTTTATTGCTGGCTTAAATCTCTGTTGAAATAAGCTGAGAATATTTCCTATATTAAAATAAATTCTAGACCAGGCGTGGTGGCGCATGCTTGTAATCCCAGTACTTGGGAGGCGGAGACCGGAGGATCCAGGTTCGCAGCCAGCCTCGGCTATTTAGTGAGGCCTCTGCAACTTAGTGAGACCCTGTTTCAAAATAAAGAATAAAAAATAGGGCTGGGGGTGTAGCCCGGAGGTAGAATGCCCCTGGGTTCAATCCCCAATACCATCAAAAAAAAAAAATGAAATAATACTGATTCCCTCATATGTTGTTAGTACCAAGTTTCTGAAGAGCAAGTCTGGAAAAATGCATCAAATTTTGAAATGTATATCTCCTTTGACTTGGTAATTACTTTCAGTAAAATATCCTTAGGAGAAAACCAGAACAAATACATCTCGTATAAGGCTGTTCACTGCAATAAAAATTATAATGAATATTTATGTTCACGGCTGTTAAAAGCCATATATGCTTTGGTGTAAAACAGAAATCTTATATATTCTATAAGTCTTATGTATAACCCAATTTATGTAAAACATTAAACTGCATGTTTTTTTTGGGGGGGGATACTGGGAATTGAATCCAGAGGCATTCTACCTCCAAGCTACACCCCCAGCCCAATTTTATAGCTTATTTGGAAACTTAAACTGCATGTTTTGATCCTGAGACAGGAGGCCGAGACAGGAGGATCGCAGGTTTGCGGCCAGCCTCAGCCACTTGTGAGGTCCTTCACAACTTAGTGAGACCCTGTTTCAAAATAAAGAATAAAGTAGGGGTGAGGGTGTAGCTTGGAGGTAGAATGCCCCTGGGTTCAATCCCCAGTATCACACACACGCACACACACACAAAAAAAAAGCAGAGAAAGGCATATGCATAATACTAATGAAATAAGGCATTTCTACATTTCTTCAACGTTAGCAACATGTTACCAATATGAGGAAGAATGTTCATTCAAATACTGACACTGTTTTTGTTCAATTTATAGTGTTTAATATGACTTTTTGTACTTCATTAAAATTTTCTCTAGCTTGGAATTTTATAATGAGTATCACTTTTAAGAAGCAAAAACTGGACATTTTGAATTTGAAAAAATGATACCTATAGGTACATCACTTCTCTGGACAGTGGAAAATCTTGATTTATAAGGGAATGTAAGCTGGGTGTGGTGGTGTATGCCTGTAATCAGAGTACTTGGGAGGCTGAGACAGGAGGATTGCAGTTTGAGGTCGGCCTTAGCAACTCAGTGAGACCCTCAGCAACTTAGTGAGATCCTGTTTTAAAATAGACTAAAAAGGGCTGGAGGTGAGCTCAGAAGTAAAATTAAAAACTAAAATGGGCTGGGGGTATAATTCAAAAGTAGAAGGCCCCTGGGTTCAATTCCCAGTACCAAAAGGAGGGAAAAAAAGAAAAGGTAATAGGAAATTAGCAGACAAGTATTTATTCTAGGAAATACAAAGTCATTCTGGTCTTGACTTGAACCTCTAAGATTCTGGTTTGAGCTGTGGCTGCTGCCAGGCACTCTGTGCACCAATGACAATGCTACCAAAACCTGATTTCCCTGGTCTGTAACCTCTCCCAGCAGATCCTGTGCCATGGTCGCTGAGGTCTGGGGCTGAGCGTCCGGAAGAGGAGCATCCTAGCGGTGTGGCACAGTGTCCTCCCTGGCTGGGCAGCACTGCTGGGGCACCAAAATGAGTCAGTGTGGGCAGAAGCACCCCAGCACAGGCCTGTGCTGAGTCAGGGGAGCAGGGCCCAGGACAGCAGGGAGTGGCCGCCTGGCAGGTGGCCCGAGAGCCAACCGGACCTGAGAAAAGCAGGAAGAGAAGCAGCTCTCCACTTGAATAAACTGTGCAAATTCTCCATGCAAGGATTAAAGTCGCAAAAACGTTTCTGCTCTCAATTACTTCCACATTGAGATGCTTGCCATTTTCCCACAGCCCGCAGCTGTGTCACGCTCTCACGACACCCACTCAGCGGGAAAGGCTTCTTGGGAAGAATCAAGCGTGTTGCCTCCATCTTTTATTTATTATTTATTTATTTATTTCCAGTACTGGGGATTGAATTCAGGGTACCTCTGAGCTACACCCCCGGTTCTATTTTATTTTTTATTTTGAAACAGGGTCTCACTAAGTTGTGGAGGACCTCACTAAGTTGCTGAGTCTGGCTGCGAACCTGCGATCCTCCTGTCTCGGCCTCCCAAGTACAGGGATTACAGGTGTGCGCCACCAACTCCCAGCTCGCCTTGATCTTTTTATAATGGGAACAGGGACTGAGGGAAGCTCTTTCAAGTCAGGGTCCTAATTCTGGCCTGGGTCTAGGGCCAGGTTTGAAATCCTCAACAGCCTCGGTTATTTGATCTGAAAAACAGAAAACTAAAAGCCAAATCTAGCTGATGTGGGGGTGGGTGGCTGGGGGAGGAAAAGGTTGGGGGAGACAACAATTTGAGTTCTATGCAGACTGCAGAGCACGCTGGAGTCAGTAAACAGTAGACTGGAGCCACAAACCTCGGCTGGTGGAACCCTGGACAAGTTGGTGAACTAGCTTTCTCATCTACAAAATGGAAATATCTGACTTTTCCATTTCAAAAGATTAGGGGACAGTAACATGAAAAATGATGACTGTAAATGTGCTTTGTAAACTGAAAGATGCTACTATTTTATCATTGGTATTTGGCGAGGAAGTACTTTATTGTGCTTACCCACAGCTGAGAATACTGTAGGCACTTAGTAAATATTTGTTGAGTCATCTTAGAGAAAAACAGGACCAATATCTTAGGTCCTGATTGAAACAGAGAATAGATTCAGTACAGGGATGCCTGACAAAACGATTCACTGCAGATAAAATATATATATATATATTTTATACATATATATACAAATTATATATATATATACACACATATATATAATTTAAGACTATATATATGCTGGGAAAAAGCACAAGGCATGTGAGATCTCATCTTACACATGCTATTTTATAAGCACAAGACAATCATCTTCAGGAAAATGAACAAATGTTGAAGGAATGTAAAGATGTATCTATAAATCATGTATAGACTGCCAATGAAATGTTCTTGGTCACAAAGTTGGATTGCCTTCTATCTTTCCCAAGTAGAATAAGAATACAAATCCAGGGCGACACCATAAGAAATCATGTCGGGCTGGGGGTGTAGCTCAGTGGTAGAGAGCTTGCCTCCTGGGTTCTATCTCTAGCACAACACACACACACACACACACACACACACACACGATGACAATGTCAATTATAGCAAAATTTTGGAATTCAAGTTAAGCTTCCCACCAGATATCTAACTGGGCCTCTAAATTACATAGAATCTTAGAGTTGCATTGCAATGCTTATATTAAACTGGAAGAAAAAAAATCAAGAACCACTATCATAAAAATCACATTCTAGCAATTCTCTGGTACCGAAAATATATAAATGCTTTATTTAGCTTTCATCATCATGAGGGAAGAGAATTTTCTCATAATGGATATTTACCCCTTTGAGTGCCCAAAGGTTTTCTTTTTTAACTGTTCTGGATATAAATCTTTTAAAATTATTTTTCGCACCTCTATGTCTTCTTAAAGGGTCTAATCTGGCCTTCTCTCTTTAAAGGTATCAATATAAACATATATAGCCATCCTCTGTTACCTATAGCTGTGCCTACAGATAATCAGGGTCCTCGGACAATCAGTGATCCTAGACTGCTGCATGTTAATTTTCTCATCTCCTGACTCCCCAACAGAGGTCACGTCAGAGAATTCATCGGCATCGTTCCTATTTCTTGCCTCATTTTACACTCAGTCCACACGTGGGGCTCCAAGAGGCTCCCAGCAGAGGAACAGGCTTTGTGAACGGGCTTTGTGAGGTCCCCAGCTGCTCTGAAAGGTTAAGCCTACCGAAATTCAACTTCCAGCCAAGTGGGGACTTTCTACATAAACAGTTTCAGACACAATTGTTCTTACCTCCGTAACTGTGGAAAGCATCTTTTTCTCTCACACCAATGACAGTTCCCAAGATATCTACTTGTTTTATTGGATGCCCATTGTACAAAAATATACCTAAAATAAAAAAAACAGTCTATATAAGATATAATTACATTTCTATTTCATTAAATGTCTGTTGGGGGGATGTGGGGATGTCAAAAATCAGTGGCATGCTATTTGCTGAAATTCCAGTTTTAAGAAACAGCCCTTGCCGGGCGTGGTGGCGCACGCTTGTAATCCCAGTACTTTGGGAGGCAGAGACCGAAGGATCCAGGTTCGCGGCCAGCCTCAGCTCTCTTGCTCTCTCTCTCCCTGTCTCTCTCTCTCTCTCTCTCTCTCTCTCTCCTTAGTGAGGCCCTCCGCAACTTCGTGAGACCCGGTTTCAAAATAAAGTATAAAAAAAAATAGGGCTGGGGGCATAGCGCGGAGGTAGAACGCCCCTGCGTTCAACCCCTGGTACCGCAAAAAAAAAAAAAAAAAAAAAAAGAAACAGCCCTTGTAGCCGGGTGTGGTAGCACACACCAGTAATCCCAGTACTTGGCAGGCTGAGACAGGAGGATCGCAGGTTCAAAACCGGCCTGAGCAAATTAGTGAGGCTCTCAGCAACTTAGTGAGACCTGTTTCCAAATAAAGGGCTGGGGGTGTAGCTTGGAAGTATAGCTTGGAGGTTGAATGCCCCTGGGTTCAATCACCAGTAAATAACACACACACTCCTTAGCTTGGCTTTAAAGAAGTTTGTACTAGTGCAGAAAGGAGAAAACTGGTGTTGCCTTACTAGGTTTGGTTAATTTGCTTTTCACTTGTAAACATGAAATGTACCCCCATGAAGAAGGCTCACAGAGGCCTGAAAACACTCATCGTATGAAGGCACCAACACTGTATTGTGAGCAACTGGAAAAAGAAAAGAGGCCGGGCGTGGTGGCACACGCTTGTAATCCCAGTACTTTGGGAGGCAGAGACCGGAGGATCCGGGTTCGCGGCCAGCCTCAGCTCTCTCTCTCTCTCTCTCTCTACTTAGTGAGGCTCTCTGCAACTTCGTGAGACCCGGTTTCAAAATAAAGTATAAAAAATAGGGCGGAGGTAGAACGCCCCTGGGTTCAATCCCCGGTACCGCAAAAAAAAAAAAAAAAAAAGAGAAAGGAAACCATAAGAGGCTTCTCTGGCTTTTTAAAAATACCAGTCTATTCTAAGAAACCAGTCATCGTTTCTATGAACTGGCTAGAGCCTTTTTTTTCCCTTTGTAGAAAAAGGAGATGACACACAGGTTACAAAATGCTACCCTCTGGGGCAGGCAGATTACAACTCAAAAACTTCTCTTTTTAAAACTCTTTTTTTTTTGCGGTACCGGGGATTGAATGCAGGGGCGTTCTACCTCCGCGCTACGCCCCCG
>PVJS01021800.1:2500-17558 GCA_004027185.1 Glis glis
TGCCTCAATGGCCTTGTTCACTGTGCATCTTTCTGATGAACCCAGAGGAGCAACAGACCACTCTCCCAGCTGCAAAATGAGTCTCCTGGTAAATGATTAGGTTTATGAATTAGAAGTGCAAAGTCACTGTTTGAGGATGTGCGTTTTCCCAAGTTGAACTACATCAGAAAGTAAACTTCTGATGGATCTAGAGAGAAAGTCATTAAAAGTTAGTTTTCATGCAGTGGATGGAAATCACCACAGCCCTTGATCCAGCCTGAGCCCTGAGCAGGACCCCAGAGAGCACGTCCACTTTCCCACGGTGGCTCCTGTGCCTCTGGCTCTTCCATTGTGTTTTAACTTCCTCCAGGTTCCACAGAGCACAAGCATCACACAGGACAGTGAGTTTTGTTGTGACTCCATGGCCCAGGGATGAGTCCTGGTTGTAACACACACGGTTTGCTAGGAGCCTGTTTTTCATTGTAAAATTGCTTGCCATGCTGGGTGTGGTGGCACACTCTTGTAATCCCAGTATTTGGGAGGCCGAGACAGGAGGATCGCTCAGGTTTGAGACCAGCCTCTGCAACTTATTGAGACCATCAGCAGCTTAGCAAGATCCTGTTTCAAAATAAAAAATAAAAATAAAAAGGGCTGGTGGTGAGCTGAGCATGATGTTGCATGTCTGTAATCCTACTACTTGGAAGGCTAACACAGGAGGTCTGCAGTTTCATGGCCAGCCTCATCAGTTTCACAAGGTCCTCAGCAACTTAGTGAGACTCTGTTTCAAAATAAAAAATAAAATAGGATTGGGGGTGTAGCTCAGAGGTAAGATGCCCCTGGTACTTCAGTACCAAAAGGGATAAAAGAATTGCCCATGGCAGTACAGACATTGAAATTGCTACAAAACTTGTACTGTTAGGTATTTCCTTCATGATATATGCTTCAATATAAAAAAATAAAAAGAACAAATATTCATATGCAACCCAGGTTAAATAATAGAATATTGCCAATAACTCTGAACACCCAGAATTATATGCATCTAAAATTAATATTTTTCCTTTCCCCTAGGGTCAAACATTCATAAATGCTTTACACAATCTTTACTTGTTGTTGTGTACGTGTCAGGAGCCATTTCCTTGGTTTAGAGTTTATAGTTGCAAATACAGCCCTGAGAGGTACAAGTTCTACCAAACTGGCGGATTGAGACCTGCTGATAAGTGTGCTGTGTGTTTTCACAACAACTGAATGTCCTCAGGGGAGAGACTTGACACAGGGAAGGGGGAGGAAGTGGTCTGGGAACATTCTGTTTGCTTAGATAAATGTTAACATTGTATGGTAAAAGGACTTTGTATCTATTTCTGATGCTCTAGAAGTGTATATAAGGGCTGAGCTAAATAAATCACGGCTGCAGTATTCACTGACGTTCCTCCCGAATTCTTTCTCTTCTCTCTCTTACTTTTTCTTAATCCTCACTCCCCGTTTCAGGGACCATTTGACTTTGCTGGCGGGCTCCGGCAGGGTGGCGCCCAAACAGGAACCTGAAAACCGGGGATACAGTGAAGGACACCACAAGGAACAGGGAGCGCTTGGAAAGAAGTAAAGGGTGCGGTGAGTAACTATTGGGAGAAATACAGAATGGGCCAAGGAAATAACCGCTTGTTTTTTTGTACATATGCTTAAGAATATGCTTTTTGGTGGAGAGCCTTTAGACCCAGGAGATGGGGAAACCCTGGAAGAGGAGGCTGCTAGTTATTATCAGGAAGATGGTTCTCTTCCTTTGATAGTTTTGACTCCTGGACAACTTCATCCTTTGTCCGTAGTATCACCTTTGCAGGCTGCTGTCAATGCACAGCAGGGTGAAGATGTTACAGGGTTTCAGCTGTTTCCAGTTATAGAGGAAACTGATGCTCAAGGGAATAGGGTCAGAGGACATGCTCCTATTCCTTTTAAACAATTAAAAGAGTTAAAAACTGCATGTGCTCAGTATGGGCCGACTGCTCCTTTTACGCAAGCCATGTTGGAGTCTCTGTCTCTGGAGGCTTTGTGCCCTGCAGATTGGAAACAGCTGGCTAGAGCATGTTTATCAGGTGGAGATTTTTTACTTTGGAAATCGGAATTTGCCGAGCAATGTCAGGCCACAGCGGACATCAATCGGGCTCAAGGGATTCCCATTGATTTTGATATGCTTGCAGGAGAAGGTCAATATAGAGAAACTGCTCAGCAGCTGAATATTTTTTTTTGTTTTGCGATACCAGATTGAACCCAGAAGCGTTCTACCTCCGAGCTACACCCCCGGCCCTATTTTTTATTCTTTATTTTGAAACCAGGTCTCACAAAGTTGCGGAGGGCCTCACTAAGTAGCTGAGACTGGCGGTGAACCTGGATCCTCTGGTCTCAGCCTCCCAAGTACTGGGATCACAAGCGTGTGCCACCACGCCTGGCTTCAGCAGCTGAATATTAATGTGGCAGCTTATGCTCAGACAAATGCTGCAGCCAGGAGAGCTTGGAATAAACTTCCTTCCTCTGGAGGGCAGACTGAAGATTTGTCTAAAATTAGACAGGGACCAGATGAACCTTATCAAGATTTTGTGGCCAGATTATTGCAAACAGCGAGTCGACTGCTTGGGGACGGAGAAGCAGGATTACTCTTAGTGAAACAAGAATGCTAATGCTGCCTGTCAAGTGGCATTAAGGCCTTTTAGGAAGGAAATTTGTCTGACTATATTAGGTTGTGTTCTGATATTGGACCCTCATACACTCAAGGCTTAGCCATAGCAGCAGCTTTGCAGGGGAAAACTGCTAAGGAAGTGCTTTTTCAGCAAGTTCGGGGATTGAGAGGTCGAGTTGCAGGCCCCCTAGGGAACTGTTTTGGCTGCGGACAAATGGGACATCAGCTAAGACAATGCCCAAATAAACAGTGTGGAAATCAGATTGGTAGAGAGCCTGGTTTGTGTCCAAAGTGCAAGAGAGGAAAACACTGGGTTAATGAATGTAAATCTAAGAAAGATGTTACGGGAAAACCCATCCCTCCGGGAAACGGGAGTAGGGGCCAGCCCCAGGCCCCACAACAATGTTATGGGACACTTCAGACATTTGTCCCTTAACAAAACAATTTGTTCAGGACCTCTGCAGAGCAACCCCAGGCAGCGCAGGATTGGACGTCAGTGCCGCCACCTACACAGTATTAACACCCGAGATGGGCATGCAAGTTTTGCCCACCGGAACTTTTGGTCCTTTGCCAAAAGGAACAGTGGGATTGTTACTAGGCAGAAGTAGTACCACCATGAAGGGAATTTTAGTAGCTCCAGGAGTAACAGATGCAGACTTTGAGGGAGAAATCAAGATTATGACTCATTCACCTAATGGAATTTTGGTTATAAAAAAAGGACAAAGATTAGCCCAACTAGTACTGTTACCCCAAGTGCAGACTAAGAATGCCGTCAAGCGAGGGGAAAGGGGAGAAGAGGGTTTTGGTTCATCGGACGCGTACTGGGTACAGGCTATTGGAGCACAGAGGCCCGAATTAAAGCTCCTAATTAATGGAAAAGAATTTACAGGCTTGCTTGATACTGGGGCAGATGTTTCAGTTATCACTGCAGATCAATGGCCGTTACATTGGCCTAAACAGCCTTCTATCACGCATTTGCAGGGGATTGGTTGGAGTAAAAATCCAGAACAAAGTAGTAATTAATTGCAGTGAGAAGATGGAGAGGGTCATAAAGGATGTTTTCAACCATACATAATACCCCGATTAACTGTGACTCTCTGGGGGAGAGATGTGAGGAGTAAGATGGGAGTGTACCTATATAGCCCTAGTGAAACCGTATCTCAACAGAAGTTTAATCAAGGATTATTGCCCAGTTCAGGTTTAGGAAAGAATAGCCAAGGAATGTCAGAACCTTTGTGTCCCATTAGGAGCCCCCCCCCCCCGAGTAGGTTTGGGGTATTTTTAGAGGAGGCCGCTGAACAGCCTGTACCCCATGCAGATCCTATAACATGGAAGAGTGAGGAACCTGTGTGGGTGTATCAGTGGCCTCTTACAGCTGAGAAGATACAGGACACCGAGCAGTTAGTACAGGAACAGCTTGACAGCGGTCACATTGCACCCTCTAGTTCCCCTTGGAATTCTCCAATTTTTGTCATTAGGAAAAAGTCTGGAAAATGGAGGTTATTGCAAGATTTAAGACAAGTAAATAAGACCATGGAGCTAATGGTTGCCTTGCAACCTGGGTTGCCAAATCCTGTGGAAATTCCAAAAGATACTTTTAAAATTATTTTAGATCTAAAAGATTGTTTTTATACCATACCCCTGGCTCCTCAAGATTGTAAAAGATTTGCCTTTAGTGTGCCCTCGGTTAATTTCAAGGAACCCATGAAAAGATATCATTGGAAGGTGTTGCCTCAAGGGATGGCTAATAGTCCAACTTTGTGCCAGAAGTTTGTAGCTCAAGCAGTATCAAAGGTGAGGAAGCAATATGGGCAGGTATATATTCTTCATTATATGGATGATATTTTATTGGCTCATAGGCAAGAAGGGACAGTGCTTGCTGCTTATGCCTGTTTGCAAGAGGCTTTAAAAAGGCAAGGATTAATCATTGCTCCTGAAAAAGTACAAACTGAGCCACCATGCTGGAACCCGCCGGCAGAGTCGAAAGGTTTGAACGGTTCCTGAAACAGAGAGTGAGGATTAAGAAAAAAAAAAAAGGAGACAAAAAGATAGTTTCGCGAGGGATTCCACTCAATCCTGAAGCAGCTGCTTTATTCCCCTCCGTCCATCCATCTCTCTCTCTCCTTTTTCCCTCCCAGAGATAGATACAAAGTCCCTTTTACACACCCCAATGTTCATTCTTTTTCCCACTCCCCATTTCAGGGACTGTTTGACTTTGCCGGCGGGATCTGGCATGTATGAAGACATGTAGGTTTTGATTTTTTAATACATTTATTAGGGCACTATAGATTCACATCATAATGTAGTTGGGAGTGACTGTGACATACATGCACACAGCACTTGATGAGCTTTTCCCGACTCCCTCCCCACTCCCCCTTCTCCATATGTGATACTGAGATTGGCATTGGTATTCTCACATATATACATAATGTCAATGGAAATGTCCTTCATTAATTCACCCTTTCACCCACCCTCCCCTAAACCACCTCCCTCATTTTTTTTCTACAAATGGATAACCAGTTTTCCCAACACCATTTGTTGAAAAGGCTGTCGTTTCTCCAACGTATGTGTTTGGCACCTTTGTCCAAAATAGATTGGCTAAAAGTGTGTGGCTTTGTTTCTATATCTTCTATTCTGTTCCTCTGGTTGATGTGTCTGTTTTTGTGTCAGCAACATGGTTTTTTTTTTATTACTAGGGCTCTGTAGTATAATTTGAAGTCAGGAATTGTGATGCCTCCTGCATGGTTCTTATTGCTGAGAATTGCTTTGGCTATTCTGTGTCTTTTGTTTCTGTATATCAAATTTAAGACTGATTTTTCTAGTTTTGTGAAGAATGACATCAGTATTTTGATAGGGATTGCATTGAGTCTGTAGATCACTTTTGGTAGAATGTCCATTTTGATAATATTTATTCTGCTAAGATCTTTAATTTCTTTCTTTAGCGCTTCATAGTTTTTATCATAGAGGTCTTTTACCAGCTTGGATAGATTTATTCCTATGTATTTTATTGTTTTTGAGGTTATTGTGAATGGAATTGTCTTTCGGATTTCCTTTTCAGTGGATTGATGGTTGGCATATAGAAAAGCTACTGATGTGTGTAGATTGATATTGCATCCCACTAGTTTGCTGAATTTGTTATTCAGCTCTAGAAATCTTTTGGTTGAGTTCATTGGGTCTTCTAAGTATATAATCATGTCATCTGCAAATAGAGATAATTTCAGTTCTTTTCCTATTTGTATTCCTTTGATTTCCTTCTCTTAATGCTCTGGCTAGAGTACTATATTGAAAAGGAATGGTGATAGTGGGCATCCTTATCTTGTTCCTGATTTTAAAGGGAATTTTTGCAATTCTTCCCCATTTAATATGATGTTGACTTTGGGTTTATTGTATATTGCCTTTATGATATTGAGGTAAGTTCTTTCTATTCTGCTTTCCTTCAGTGTTTTTAACATGAATGGGTGTTGGATTTTGTCAAAAAATTTTTAGCATCTATTGAGATGGTCATGTGATTGTTGACCTAGTTCTATTTATGTGGTGAATAATGTGTATTGATTTGCATATGTTGAACCACCTTTGCATCTCTGGGATGAAACCAACTTGGTCATGGTATACAATTTTCTTGATGTGGTTTTGAATGCATATCACTAGTTTTTGTTTAGAATTTTTGCATCTGTGTTCATCAATGATATTGGTCTGTAATTTTCTTTTCTTTTTTTGTGGTACTGGGGATTTAACCCAGTGGCATTCTACCTCAAAGGTATACCCCAGCCCTATTTTTAATTCTTTATTTTGAAACAGGGTCTCACAAAGTTGCGGAGGGCCTTACTAAGTAGCTAAGGCTGGTTGCGAACCTGGATCCTCTGGTCTCAGCCTCCCAAGTTGTAATTTTCTTTTCTTGAGGTATCTTTATTTCGTTTAGGTATTATGGTGATACTGGCCCCATAAAAGGAGTTTGTAAGGATTCCATCTCTTTCAAGTGGGTGTGCTTACATTTGGGGCATAAATGTTTACTACCATTATATCTTCTTGGCAGATTGTACCTTTTATTAGTAAGAGGTGATCTTCTTTGACTTTTCTGATAAATTTTGATGTAAAGTCAGCTTTGTTGTATATGAGAGTTGCTATCCTGCTTGTTTGCCTGGAATAACTTTTCCCATCCCTTCGCCTTTAGCCTATGAATATCTTTATCTGTAAGGTGAATTTTTTCCAAGCAGCATATAGTTGGATTATGGTCTTTAATTCACATTGCCAGTCTATGCCTCTTAATTGAGGAGTTTAGACCTTTGATATTCAATGTTATGATTGAGAGATGATATTTGTTTCCTGTCATTTTGGGTTATATTTTATGTTTGATATAGTGTTATTTATCCTTTGGTTAGTTGCCTATTTGGTGGAATTCACCCCTTTATTGGTTTTGGAACTTATTTCTTTTTTCTTCTTTGTGTGTCATTTCTTTAAGTACTTTCTCTAGTGCTGGCTTGCTAGTCATAAATTCTTTGAATTTTTGCTTATCCTGGAAGGTTTTTATTTCTCTGTCAATTTTGAATGATATCCTTGCTTGATATAGCAGTCTTGGTTGGAAATTGTTTTCTTTCAGGGTTTTTAGTACATCATACCAGTCCCTCCTGGTTTTCATGATTTGGGTTGAGAAGTTCAGAGTGATTCTTATTGTTTTTCCCCTGAATGTTACCTATTCTTTTGCTCTTGAGGCATTTAAGGTTCTCTCCTTGACATTTATGTTAGTCATTTCGATGATTATGTGTTGTGGATAAGTTCTTTTTGAATCTTATCTTATTGGGGTTCTGAATGTCTCCTGAAGATGCATGTCCATTTTGTTTTCTGTTTTGGAAGTGCTCTGATATTATTTTTCTGAAGAGGTTTCTAATGACCTTGGTTTGTCTTCTTCAATGCCTATTATTCATAAGATAGGTTGTTTCATATTAATCCATATTTCTTGATTATTCTGGTTGTGTTGTCATATTGTCTTTTTTTTGTGGTAACAGGGAATGAACCCAGGGGCATTCTACCTCCACGCTACACCCCTGACCCTATTTTTTATACTTTATTTTGAAACCGGGTCTCACAAAGTTGCGGAGGGCCTCACTAAGTAGAGAGAGAGAGAGAGAGAGAGAGAGAGAGAGAGAAAGAGAAAGCAAGCGCTGAGGCTGGCCGCGAACCCGGATCCTCCGGTCTCCGCCTCCCAAAGTACTGGGATTACA
Source organism: Glis glis (assembly GCA_004027185.1). Taxonomy (NCBI): domain Eukaryota; kingdom Metazoa; phylum Chordata; class Mammalia; order Rodentia; family Gliridae; genus Glis; species Glis glis. The sequence goes on from PVJS01021800.1 coordinate 10,367, forward strand.
AGCATGCGCCACCACGCCCGGCTTCATATTGTCTCCTCTATGTTGTTGACTATGTAGTCAGATTTGAATGAGCTGTCTTCTAAGAGTGAGACACTATTTTCCATGAGGTCTAGTCAGCCAAGGGGTGGTTTCTTTTTTGTGGTACTGGGGATTGAACCCAGGGGCATTCTACCTTCGAGCTACACCCCCAGCCCAATTTTTTATTCTTTATTTTTGAAACAGGGTCTCACTAAGTTGTGGAGGGCCTCACTAAGTAGCTGAGGCTGGCTGCGAACCTGGATCCTCCTGTCTCAGCCTCTCAAGTACTGGGATTACAAGCATGCACCATTACGCCAGGCCAGAGGTGGTTTCTATTCAGATCTTTATTTCATTTATTTTTTCCTTAATTTCACTCAGAGTTTCTTTTTAGTTCTTTTTAGGGCCTCAATTTTTCTACTGACATGTTCTGCATGGGCTGCATGGGATGCAGACATGGCCCAGCCCCACCCTCCCATCCCAACCCAAAGCAGCTTCCAGCTGCTTTCGGTGTGGGCAGCTTCCAGCTGACAGCATCTGTTGGGGTATAAGGAGGCAAAGAAAACATGGCCTGACAGCAGGGAACAGGCTTCATTTAGGAATAAAACTTGGAAGGAGGCATCTTATTGGGGAGAGAGCCGACAAGAGTCAGAAACCCTGCCCCCTTACAGGCTAGGGGCTTTTTATTGGGCAAGGAGGGGGGCATACAGGAGTAGTCATGTAAGCCCTGGTTGGTGTGCTAGTGGCCAGGTCATCTCGGGAGCCAGCAGCAATAGCTGCAGCCACTGCACTTACCCAAATACCAGCAGTTCCCATGGGAAAGTAGAGAACCCTCAGTTCTCCTGACAGAGCACTCCAGCACCCCCAGGGGACAGCACCAGAGACAGGACCATAGACCCAGGCACACCAGCATCCAGGAACCGCAGATGGGCTTTCCCAGCAGGATGGGATAGCTCATCCTCTAGACCCAGTGGCAGCAGAAGCAGGACAGACTCAAGCTACAAGGATGCCATTGTGGGTTGGGGAGAGACATAGGCCCTTGCACCAACCCCATGTCATAACCAAACTTGGTGCAGAACCAGTGCAAGCAGTGGCCATATAGACCAGGAAATGCCTCCAGGCACTCTCAGTAGTGCCTCTGGTCTCCAGACACAGGACAGGGGGAATGGAGTCTACCACATGCACAGACACCAAGGCGCTCTCCGCACACACTACCAGGATCCCAGTGTATGCAGACAGGGAGAGGATCTGCTCCATCCCACACCCAACAAAATACCAGAAAGGCTTCCTGGCATATGGCAGGCTCTCCAAATCTGAAACTGAAACAGAAAGGAGTCAAGAAATGATTCTAATGATCTCAATATAACCAGCAGGATACAGCCTGACAAAGGGTAAAGGAATATAAACTGTACCACACAGAGGCAAGAGAGTCCACAACCACTTAGAGCCAACGCGTACTCCTTCCTTCAAACTTTACCACTAACAAGACCAAGTTCCCATTAGAATTGAAAAAAAAAAAACTTTTCTTTTTTTTTGTTCTTTGTACTTTTTGTTTTGATTGTTATTCCAGGGATACCATTTGTTGGTTTTTATTCTTTCTTTTGTTTGTTTCTGCTTAAAAATGTTTTTGGGGAGGTTGGGTTTTTCTTTATTCATTTTTTCAATTATAATTTTTATAATTTTTATTTTGTTTTATTTAGTTTTGCTGCATGCTTTTGTGTACCTATCTTTATATGTGGCCCAGCAGACTTGAAGCCAATACATGTCAGAAGAGACAAAGAGGATTACTTCTTACTGATAAAAGGAACTATACAAAATGAAGGCAGAAGCACTTTATATATTTATGCCCCTAATATTGGTCCACCTACCTATGTGAAACAAACTCTTCTTGACTTGAAGACACAAACAGACCCAGTACAATAATCCTGGGAGGCTTCAATACACCTCTCACTCCATTAGATCGGTCATCCAGACAAAAGAGTAGTAAAGGCATTTCAGACCTAAGGAACACTATAAACCAATTAGACCTAAATGGAATTTACAAAATGTCTATCCAACAGCAGATGAGTACACACTTAGCTGCTTATGGAAGCTTCTCCAAAAGAGACCATATTCTAGACCACAAAACAAGCAGAAGCAAATTAAAAAAAATATATATATTATTCCCTGCATATTTTCATATCATAACAGATTGAAAGTAGAGATCAATAACAAGATGATCTAGAGGAAGTACACAAATACATGGAGGTTAAATGCTATGCTACTAAATGAAGACTGGATCAGATAAGAAATAAAAGGAGAAATTAAAAAATTCTAAAATAAAATGAAAATAGAGAAACAACATACCAAAGCTGTATGACATCCTCAAGGCAGAGTTAAGAAAATATGTAGCACTGAGTGCCCATATAAGGAAAACAGAAGACTCAAAATAAACAGTTTAGTGCTTCACCCTAAGGCCCTTCTAAAAGAGGAACAAACAAACCACAAAGCCAGCAGAGTGCAGGAAATAATCAAAACCAGAGCAGAAATGAATGAAATAGAAACAAACAAACAAAAATTCAGAAGATCAATAAAACAAAAAGCCATTTTTTGTAAAGATTAACGTGACTGATAAACATTTGGCCAAGCTAACAAAAAGAAAGAGAACAGACCCAAATTCCCAGGATAAGACATGAAAATGGAGATGTCACCACAGATAATGGGGGAAATCCAGAACATTATTAGAAACTGATTTGAAAACTTATATTCCAATAATATAGAAAACCCAGAAGAAATCGACAAGTTCCTGGACACCTGCAACCTACTTAAACTGAACCAAAAGAATAGAGAAAGCCCAAACAGACCAATAGCAAGCAAAGAGATCAAATCAGTAATAAAAAGTTTCCCATCAAAGAAAAGGCCAGGCCCAGATGGATTCCTAGCTAAATTCTACAAGCCCTTTATAGAAGAACTAAATCCAATGCTCTTCAAAATATTCCATGAAATAGAATAAGAAGAAATACTACCAAACTCATTCTATGAAACCAGCAAAATAAAATAAACTAAAACTGAATAAAGATGCTAAATAAAGATCTTCAAACTAAATAATTTCCTGCCTTTCTACAGGTTTGGGGTTAGACTGTTCCTGTTTTTCAAGGGCTTTGAGGTGTGTCTTTGGGTTATTGATTTGGTGATTTTCTTATGTGGGCACTCAGTGCTATGAATTTTCCTACTGCCTTCAGGGTGTCCCAGTGATTTTGATATGTTGTGTGTCTGTTTTCATTTTTTTTCTAGGAATTTCTTAATTTCTCCCCTTATTTCTTCTGTGACCTATTCCTCATTCAGCAGTGTGGTGTTCAGTCTCCACGTGTTTATGAGGTTTCTCTGGGTTCTTATAGTTGATTTCTAGTTTCATTCCATTCTGGTCTGAGGAGACTCAGGGGATTATACCACATTTTTTGAATTTGCTAGTACTCACTTTGTGGCCTAGGATATGGTTCCATGGAACCTTTTGAGAAGGTTCCATGAGCAGCTGCAAAAAACAGTGAATTCATCTGTAATTGGGTGGAATATTCTGTATGTGTCTACTAGGTCCATTTGATTTATGGAGTTCTTTAGATCTGATGCATCTTTATTGACCTTTTTACCAATAAATGTAAATCAACTTATGTGTTAAAGATTTAAGTCATGTGAACTAAAGGGTATTTGGATCCATTTTTGTTGTTATCATTATTTTTCATTATTTATTTCGATAAGCGTATTTTAGGACCATGTAGGCAATACACTTATGGATACAAACATACATAAACATAGACAGCAAACAAATATCTTATAGCTTTAATTTGCCAGGCATCTTATAGTTACAGGCAGGGTACTGAATATAGTGCCAAATTTAAAGTTCTAGATATTAAAACACATTTGTTACAGATATCTGTTTTGTGCCAGTGAGTAATAGATTATAAAAAGGTGGACGCAAACATGGAAGCCTATGTAGCAGGGGATGTCTGGGGAAGGGTCCACCAATCATGGATGACACTAAAACAGATAGATTTAGGTGACCACTTGTCACCATGAGACAGACTCTATAACAGACAATACAACTGTTTATTTTTTTTAGGAAGGGAAACCCAAATATTTAGATCTCTGGTTGTTTTTCTTCCCATTTATAGAACAAGTATTTCTTTTCTAATTTACATCAGGACCAAGATGGGAAACAAAAACTATTTTTTTTCCTTTTTTCTAAGCTTTTTGCCTTCCACTTATTTAAATTTTCTAAAGTCTAAGATATACATCCCTCATTATATTTTAAAAGCCATATACTATATTGAGCAGGGGTGAGCAAGGAGGGGGCAAGGGCTTTCTAAATAGAAGGGGTTAATTTATATTTGAACATATCACTTTAAGGAATTTTTTTTGCAGTACCAGGGATTGAACCCAGGGACATTCTACCTCCACGTTACACCCCCGGCCCTATTTTTTGTACTTTATTTTGAAACCTGGTCTCGCGAAGTTGCGGAGGGCCTCACTTAGTAGCTGAGGCTGGCCGCGAACCTGGATCCTCCGGTCCGCCTCCCAAAGTACTGGGATTACAAGTGTGCGCCACCAAGCCCAGCTGAAAACTAACTTTAATTACTTCCTAGATCCTAAAGTTTACTTTCTTTTTTTTTAACTTTTTATGTTCATTTATTGGTGCATTGTAATTATACATTTTGATATATGTCAGGGTATGAACATCATACATGCACACATTGCACATTTAGGCCTCCCTTCAATTCCACCGTATTCCCTCCCCCTTCCTTCCCTTTCATGCTACGGATAGTAATTAGACTAAACTTTACTTTCTGATGTAGTTCAGCATGGGAAAATGCACATCATCAAGCAGTGATTTTGCATTTCTAACTAATAAACCTAATCATTCACCAGGAGACTCACTTTGCAGCTGGGAGAGTGGTCTGGGCTCCTCTGGGTGCATCAGAATGATGCACAGTGAACAAGACCATTGAGGCAGCAGGTGACAGGTGACAATGCCCACTGGGAGAAGTCCTGTCACCCTGTCCCTGATACACAGTCCTGGCTGCTCAGATGCCGCCTTTCCAAGATGCAGCACAGTCTCAGGATGGCGGCTGCCTGGAGCAAGGCTTCTGCATAGCTCAGCCTCCGGGACGAGAGGGAGGTAGGAAAACGTATCACTTTTCCCAGTTCCCTGTCTGTGCCTCCACACAGAGATTTCATTTCATATATGATTTACCTTCTTAATACTTTTTCTGTTATGATATACCCATATTTTCCTTTTTAAATATACTTTTATTGATGCATGGTTGTTTTGTTTTTTTGGTGGTACTAGGGATTGAATTCACAGGTGTTCTACCTCCAAGCTATAACCCCAGACCTTTTAATGTGTTTATTTTGAAATGAGGCCTCAGTAAGTTCCTAAGGCTGGCCTCAAGCCCAAGATTCTCTTGTCTCAGCCTCCCAAGTACTGGATTACAGGTGTGTGCCACGATGCCCGGCTTCAATTCAAAATCTTTTATGGGAAGTTAAGTTTTCTAGAAATTTTCCCATAGCTCTAAACCCTCCAAATTTATTGCCACAGTTCATTGGAGTATCATCTTTTAACAAATATTTTCTTTTCTCAGTTGCTGTCTCTAACATTTTAATCCTGATGTTATTTAGCGTTCTTCGTGGGCATTGATACAGTCTCGCAGAGCTGTGTCAAATGATCATTCTTCTAAGGAACTGACTTTGCTTTTCCTTTCCATTTTGCTTGTTTGCTATTATTCTGCTTTTCTCTGTATCAACTCCCTTTATTTATTTTTCTTAGGATTGGTTTTACGATTCCTTTTCTACTCTCATTGTTTTGTCACTGATTCTTATCCAGGCCTCACATTTATTTCAGTATGAACATTCCATGGGGCATCTTCATACTGGAATATTCCTCACTTTGTGGATTCGAAGACATGACTAGCTTTTGCTTGTTGCTTTACTATTCTATGTATAACTCACAATTATTATATTGAGTCAAGTTATTCTTTTTTTTTGTGGAGGTACTGGGGATTGAACCCAGGGGCATTCTACCTCCTAGCTACACCCCCGGCGCTATTTTTTGTACTTTATTTTGAAACTGGGTCTCACTAAGTTGCGGAGGGCCTCACTAAGTAGCTGAGGCTGGCTGCGAACCCGGATCCTCTGGTCTCAGCCTGCCAAATACTGGGATTACAAGCGTGTGCCACCATGCCCTGCTGAGATAAGTTATTCTGTGAAATCACTCTTAAACTTTGTTGGTTTTCATTTTAATTTTATGGTCACATTTATTACTTCCTTACTAAGTACATGAGAATAAAAAATGGGTATTTTACACTGACTCTGTGAGTAATTTTTTAATGACATGAAGGATGAGAGTATAAATTGATTTGATTGATTGGGGGGCTGAAAGATACTGGGGATTGAATGCCCGGCATTCAACCTCTGAGTTACACCTGCAGTCTGTTTAATTTTTTACTTTCAAATATGGCCTTGCTAAATTGCTGAGGGTCTGTAAGTTACCGAGGCTGCCCTCGAACCTGTGATCCTCCTATTTCAGCCTCCCAAGCACTAAGATTACAGACACATACTGCAACACCTTGATCAATTTTTTAACATCCTGACTAACATTTGTCTGCTGATTTTAAGTACTCAACAACTTTATTTATAATTTCCCAGTGCAGTGGTAGATTTTCTTATAATTCTGTGTTTTTAGATCATATATGTTGATGCTATGTTTATTTGAGTATGAAAAATTTTCAAGTTTATTGTTAATGCAAGGGTCTTCTTTATGTTCAGTAATTCTGTTTCCTTAAATTTTCTTTTGTCTGATATTATTTATTGAAAATGAAATAGCTTTCTGTTGGTTAGTGTGTAGTATGTCACTTGCTTTTTTTTTTTTAAAGTTTCTGTATTGCCAAGCATGGTGGTGCATGCCTGTAATCCTGGTATTGGGAGGCTGAAACAGAACGATCTCAGATTCAAGGCCAGTCTTGGCAACATAGCGAGACCCTCAGCAACTTAGCAAGACCATTTTACAAAATAAAAAGGGCTGGAGGTGTAGCTGAGTGGAACTGGTATTCAATCACCAGTACAAGAAAAATAAAAGAAAAAGTTTCTGTACCATCTGTAAGGTATTTTAATGTAATAAAGGTAAGCGGGATGTGCTGTCACACAC
>PVJS01021800.1:17658-31280 GCA_004027185.1 Glis glis
AAAAAAAAAAAAAAGGACAGCTAATGGTCTTAATGTCTAATTTGTCTGATATTCATAAGGAAATTCCAGCTTGCTACCAGTCAGCACTTCAACAACAATGTTTCTTTTTCCCTTCTGTTTCCTTTTATCTATAGGTGCTTTTTTTTTTTTTAACAGGACAGGATTTTGCTATGTTGTTCAGGCTGGTGTAAAACTCCTAGGCTGATGAAATCTTCCTGACTCAGCCTCCAGAGTAGCTGGGAATATAGGCACTGCCACTGCACCCAGTCTTATGGGTGAATTCCTATTCATAATATGAATCTGTCAACAGCACGTAGCTATGATGTGGTATTTTTATCTTGCATACTCTGGCTTCTCTTAAATTTGTTTAGCCATTCATTTTCTCTTCTCTCTCTCTTTATATATATATTTTGTGTGTGTGATACTAGGGATTGAACCCAGCAGTTCTACCTCTGAGCTACATGCCAGTCCTATTTTATTTTTAATTTTGAAACAGAGTCTAACAAAGTTGCTGAGGCTGGACTTAAAACTGCAATTCTCCTGTCTCAGCCTCCCAAGTACTGGGATTACAGGCACGCACTTCCTTGCCTGCCTCTTTTTATATATATTTTATTGGTGCATTGTAATTATATACTGTAGTGAGGTTCAAAGCTATACATACAAGCACACAGGTCTTGGTGGCTTTCCCTTCAGGTCCCACCCTGCTACCCACACCTACCCACACATAACAGTGATACTGGTAGTGATACTTTCATACATAGGCATTGCATAATTTGAACTGTTAGTTTTCCTTATAAAAAATGTATTCCAGCTTTATTGAGGTCTGATGGGAAAATTACAAACTACACATGTACATATATATGTATAAATTAAAAACTACATATATGTAGTGTGTATTGTATTACTATATATATATTTATAGTGTGTATGGTATTGGGGATTGAACCCAGGAGCTTTCTAACTCTGAGTTACACCCCCAGCACATTTTATTTTTTTTTATTTTGAAACAGAGTCTCACAAAGTTGCTGAGGATGGCCTTGAACCATAGATCCTCCTGTCTCAGCATCTCAAGTACTGAGATTGCAAGTGTGTGCCACTGGGTCCAGCAAAAACTATACATATACATATACATATACATATACATATACATATACACATACACATACACAATCACATACATATACATATACATATACATTTATATATACATACATATACACACCCCCACACACACATATTTGGTTTGCATGTACTAGGGATCGAACCCAGGAGTATTTTACTTCCAAGTTACACCTCCAAGGCCTATTTAATTTTGAAACAGGGACTCACAAAGTTGTTGATGGTCTCACTAAATTGCGGAGGCTGACCTGGAACCTGTGATCCTCCTGCTTCCACCTCCCAAGTACTGGGATGACAGGTATGTGCCACCACACAGTCAAAATATGTATTTTAATGTGGACAATGAGATGATTTGATATATATTATGAAATGACTACACACTCGTAAATTCATAAATCTAACACCTCCCATAGTTATGTGTGTGTGTGTGTGTGTGTGTGTGTACTGAAAACCATTAAGATGTCTTTCGGTAGCAAATTGTGGGCATACAAAGCACTATTATTTGCTGTCATCACCGTATATTACATTAGCTATCCAGAATGTATTCATCTTATAATTGACAATTGACAACACTTTCTAGAATACTCTTCACCACGAATTCCTGGGTTAGACTTGGCCACAATAGGTCCTGATGGAGGTTGGGAAACCCAGAGTGAGGCGCAGCCTTTGATCTTTGTCATGTCATTCAGACTCAGTGAGAGATATGAAAGCTGCCCATTGGCTCCAGCTTCCAACTCGACAGGCCAACAGCCCCAGCAGGCAAACTACACACGCTTGCCTGGAGTTTCTTCAGATTCAGCCGCTCCTCGTCGACCAGACATGTATGGTATCTGGGTTCCCCCACCAGCTCCTCCCTTCCTCCCACGTGAGAGCTCCAGGGAGCTGTGGTTAGTGACTTCCTCTGATCCTCCGGTTGCCTTTTCCAGACCTTTGCTGAGCCCCTTCACATTGTGTAAGCTCTTCTACCTCTCCCAAACCTAGATTCCAACAAGCTTCTGCTCATTCTATTTTCTTTTTGTTTTTTCTTTGTTTGTTTTTGTTTTTTGGTATTGGGGATTGAACTCACAGGCGTTCTGCCTCTGAGCTACACTCCCAGCCCTTTTGATTTTTATATTGAAACAAGATCTTGCTACATTTTTAAGTGTGTTCTCAAACCTCTCTCAGCTTCTCAAGTAATAGGATTACAGGCATGGGCCAGCACAACCTGCTCTTTTTGTTTTTTTTTTTTTTTCTACTGGTGCATTGTAGTCATACAACATAGTGAGTTTCAAAGTGATATAAACATACCTGCACACCGCACTTGCTGTGTTTCCCTCCAGATCCCACCCCACTCCCCCCATCCCTCCCCATACATGCTAGTGACATTGGTCGTGATACCTTCATATATGGACATAGCATTATTTGAACGGGTTCCTTCATTAGTCTTCCTTTTTCCCGTCCCCATCTACCTCCCCCAATCCCCTTCCACATTCGACTGTGCTCTCTCCTTCTCTCTGCATTTATCAGAAGTTCCTTTTGTTTCCCATTTTCTCTCTAGCATCCACATATGAGAGAAAACATATGACCCTTGGTTTTCTGAGACTGATTGATCTCCCTTAGCTATTTCTCTAGCTCCATCCATTTTCCTGCAAATGACATATTTTTGTTCTTCTTTATGGCTGAGTAAAATTCCATAGTGTGGATACATACCACTTTTCCTTTATCCATTCACCTGTTGATGGACATCGACATTGATTCTATAATTTGGCTATTGTGAACTGTGCTGCCATAAACATGCTCGTTCTATTTTCATGATTAATTTTGCCCTATGTGAATTTACCTAATTATTTTAATAGCTCTGTAGCTCTGTATGCTGATTCTACATCTGTACAACTGGTTCAGTGTGTGTGTGTGTGTGTGTGTGTGTGTGTGTGTGTGTGTGTGTGGTTTTGTTTTTTGTTTTGTTTCTTGATTTTTGGTCCTTTTCATGGTGTTAAATTGTCTCTATATATTTCTCTTTGTGATCGTCTTTTATCAAATGTCGACAACACTGCACAAGCTGGGTGTGGTGGTACATGCCTGTAACCTCAATACTTCAGAGGCTGAGACAGGAGGATTGCAGCCTCAGCAATTGGCAAGACCCTCAGCAACTTAGCACTACTATTTAAAACGTAAAATAAAAAGGGCTGTTGGTGTAGTTTAGAAGTAGAATGTCCCTGAGTTCTACCTACAGTACCAACAAAATACAATCTTAAATTTGACATAAAGATGCCCTTTAATATGCACGTTTGTTTTTCACACAGGCCAACAGATCCTCCTGGTTAATATCCTACAATTCATGGTGTTCGAGCTGAATTCCAACTTCATAACATCGACTTCTGTACTCAAGAATCCCTGGAGTCCGGTTTCTGGAAGTACCACATCTGGGCCTGAAACAAATCAGTTGGACATTTCACCCCCCCCCTCACCTTCTCTCCTCCTGAATGTTCAATTAGTACCTCATTCTTTTGTGTACTGGTGATGGAGGCCAGGAGCTACACCAGCCCTATTTCATTTCTCGTTTTGAAACAGGGTCTGCCTAAATTGCTGAGGCTGGTTTCAAGCCTGTGATCTTCCTGTCTCAGCCTCCCAAGGACTGGGATTACAAGCATGCACAACCATACCCGACTCCACAAGTTCCTAGTAAAAACATTTTAAAAATATATCCCATATATATTTCATCATAGGCCTAGCTTACCTAATGTTTTAATTAGGTAAACATTTAGATATCTTAATCTAAACATCATTAACAAGATGTCCACAGCTGAAACATTTTTTGGGATTTTCCTCATATCTCAGATTTGCATCGGTGTCTTGGGGAACTCATTGATCTTTGGGTTATATGTGTCCATCTTCCTCATTCAGCCTCATCTGAGGAAGCCCATCGATTCCATTTTCATGCACCTGACATTGGTCAATGTTTTGACCATAATATTCACATTGCTACCAGATGCCATGTTTTCCTTTGGAGTAAAACATTTTTTGGATGATGTTGGTTGTCAAACAGTTTTATTCATATTCAGAGTGGCCCGGGGTCTTTCCATCTGCACTACCTCTCTCCTGAGCACATTACAAGCCATCACAATCAGTCCCAGGAACTCTAAGTGGGCAAGGTTTAAATTTAAGCTCTCTGAATGGATTTTCCCCTCCTTCCTTTGTTTCTGGATCATCAATGTGCTCATCTATAGCAGCCTCTTTAAAATTGTAAAAGCCAAAAGAAACTTCACTTTTGTGGGTCATGGGTATTCCCATGTTTACTGTCAAAATGCCCAGGTTGGAAACCACAATTCAGGGACATTTTTAATTGTCATACTGTTTTATGATCTTGCGTTTGTGGCCGTCATGATCAGCACCAGCCTCTACATGGTGAATCTCCTCTACAGACACCACAGGAGAGTGCAGCATGTCCTTGGCCCCTGCCTCTCTTCCCAGGCATCTCCTGAACACAAAGCCACCCGCACCATCCTTCTGCTGGTTTGTTGCTTTGTGTTATTTTATTTTTCAAATAATGCTGTGACAATTTATTCCTTTTATTTACAAGACAAAATCTCAAGTTTAGAGGGGATTAGTGCAGTTTTATCATCATGTTACCCAACCATCTGCCCATTTCTGTTGATAAGGAATAATAAAATTATTTCCAAATTTGTGTCTTCACTTTTATTGATGAGAATGACCTGTTCTCAATGAGATTTCCATGGCTTATCTGATGTCCCACACTTGAGTTCAGATATGGTGGAAATGTTGAAGAATTCAGATTTTTTATATATATATTCATTTATTAGTGCATTGTAATTATACATTTTTGATGTGTCAGGGTAACAGAAGCATTCAGATTTTGAAGTCTTAGAATGAGTAAAAGTGCATACATACCCTATTAATAATTTGATAACATGTTTAAATTATGATAATTTGAGGACATTAACATTTTAAAATATACCATTAAAATTATTTTATTTTCTGGTTTTTGCTCATTGTGTGTGGTGGGTGTGGGGGGTTACTAGGAATTGAACCCAAGAATTGTCTACGTTTGAGCTACATACCAGCTCGATTTTATTTTGTTTTGGGTTGTCTTGTTTTTTTCTTTGTAGTGCTGAAAAATCAACCCTGGGGCATTCTACCTGTGAGATACATCTCCAGCCCTATATTGTATTTATTATTTGGAAATAGGTTCTAGCTAAGTTACTGCGAGCCTCCCTAATTTGCTGAGGCTGGCTTCAAACCTGCAATCCTCTTCTCTCAGCCTCCCTAGTACTGGGAATTCAGACATGCACCGCCATGCCTGGCTCTATATATATATATATATATATATATATATATATATATATATATTTTGCGCGGTAATGGGGATTGAACCCAGGGGCATTCTACCTCGGAGCTGCACCCCCGGCCCTAATTTTTATCCTTTAATTTGAAACTGGGTCTCACAAAGTTGTGGAGGGCCTCACTAATTAGCTGAGGCTGGCCGCAAACTCGGATCCTCTGGTCTCAGCCTCCCAAGCACTGGGACTACAAGCGTGCGCCACCACGCCCGGCTACTGGCTATATTTTTATTTTGAAACAGGACCTCACTAAGTTGCTGAGGGTCTCGCTAAATTGCTCTAGCTAGGCGAAAAACTACAATCCTATCTTAGCCACCTAAATACTGAGATGACAGGTGTGCATCACCACACCTGGCTTGCTTTTCCTCTTTTTAAATATAGCAACTAGAAAACTCAAAACTCAGCCGGGCATGGTGGCGCACGCTTGTAATCCCAGTACTTTGGGAGGCTGAGACCGGAGGTTCCGGGTTCGCGGCCAGCCTCAACGCTCTCTCTCTCTCTCTCTCTCTCTCTCTCTACCTAGTGAGGCCCTCCGCAACTTTGTGAGACCCGGTTTCAAAATAAAGTATAAAAAATAGGGCCGGGGGTGTAGCGGTAAGGTATATCACCCCTGCGTTGAATCCCTGGTACTGCAAAAAAAAAAAAATCAAAACTCCATTTGGGGCTTGCAAAAAATTTCTAGTTGATTGCAGTGTTTGAAGGAACTTCTTTTAACCATTCAGGAAATACCCACATTAAATACATTGCTGACCCTAAATATTCCAGGCATTGTTTTAGGGGTTGGATGCATGTGAAAAACAAATGAAACACAAATACTAATTGTTGGGGTATAGGGGGGCAAAGAAAACACAGCCCAATAGCAGGGAACAGACTTTATTTAGGGATAAAACCTGGAAGGAGGCATCTGACCAGGAGAGAGCCCAAGAGAGTCAGAAAGTCAACCTCCTTACACGTTAGGGGCTTTTTATGGGGCAACGAAGGGGGGAGGTACAGGAGTAGTCATGTAAGCCACTGGTTTGTGTGCCAGTGGCCAGGTCATCTTGGGGCAGGATAATGGTCAGGGGGCATTTTCTCTGTTCTTATGTTTTCCGTCCTCCTCCAGCACGACCTCATGGCCAGACCTCACAGTCAGACCTCACAATGCCCACGTCCCAGAGGTTTTATATTATTTATATTGGGAAACAGGGTGCTGTGTTTGAGCTACTTCCTGTTTGATAATGGGATGGAGGTGAATCTAGGGATAGGAGCTGTGTTGTAGGCACTGTGAGGGTCTTACAGGTTTTGTTTGTTTGGGAGGAAGATGTATTGGCCTTTGGTCTGCAAAAGAATCTTGTTAATAGAGCGATTAGTGATTTTTTCAAATTTGTGAAAAAATCAGGTTGATTATGTATGGCCCAAAAAGTAGGATAAGGAGGAAAATGAGTAAAGGAGTTAGGGTCGGAGCCATACTATCCAAGAGGAACCATATCTAAAGATTCCTGTTGATTGGTGGATGTTATCTAGTTGTTTTCATATATTAGATATTAAACTGGTTATTTTTTGAATTTTTAGAAATATTAAAACAACACATTTTAGGAATTTTTTGACATCCCAAATAATGGAGTAAGAGCGGGTAATCAATTGTTGTCCTATTTTTATGTCTCCATCTGATGAAGAGACCCTAACTGCTGTTTGGGAAAAGGGTTGATGACTGCTCTAATTATTTTGAGCTGGAAGGGGGCATTGTTGGAGTATTTTAGTTTAGGGTCTCAGAGGTGGACGATCCAAAGGACTGTGGGAGAAGGAATTTTTTATCTGTAGCTGTTGGACTGAAGGAGCCTGGTCATCTTGGTTTAAAGTCATTTATGGTGGTTTGGAGACCATCTTTAACAGAGGAGTGGTGTTGCTGTGATTTTTGGAGAAGGTGTTGTCGAAAGTGTTGATCAACTTTTATTTTTTTACTTTTAGTTCCAGTGCAATGAGCAGGAGCAGGAGGTAAAGCTGTATTCTGGTGTTGAGGGAGCACATTTGCTATAGACTTGTACTGGGAATCCCTTTGTTGTTTTTTTTTTTTTAGACAGCCAACAGGCTTTTTTTCTCATCTTTTTGATTGGGGTCACCCGGTCTCTAAAATAGATTTTGCAACAACTTTGGAATCATTTTTATGGAAGAATCCAGACTTGCCTTTTGGATTTTTTGGCCTTGTAAATGCTGCTGTGTCTGTAACACTGAAATGCTGTCAGGCAGTGGAAGCCTGCCTTGGAGTGTTAAGTGTTGGGAGATGACCAGAAGAAGATGTCTGACTTGGAAGGGGTATCCCAGAGTTTTGATAGAGGGTCTGCTGTTGTAATTGTGGTTCTGATGACCTGGAAGTGGGTGCTAAACTATAAGATGACTAGTGGATCCGTGTTGGCTGATGTTGTGCTGAGAGGTGAGGGGGCTGGTTTTGGGCCTGTGAAGTAGCCTGCTGAATGCAGGACATCTATCCAGGGTGTTGAAGTTGTCCCTTTATTGTACTCTGAGAAGTGCTACTAGTTGACTGGGCCTGAGATTCTAGCTGTTGTCCAAAACTGACATCTACTTGGAATGGAGTCACTGAATGCTGGATGCTAAGTACAGGCTCAGTAGATCATGTCTGTGTATCTAAGTTTGGTGTTAAACACATCTTTTGTTTTAATGTTAAAGAAGTACTACCTTGAGGTTGTATTAAATAGGCTTGTTGCTCAGAAGTCCAGGCTACATGAGGTGGTACAGAGTGTACTGTCTGATCTGCAGAGTTTGGAATGGGTGCTTGCTTGCTATCAGGAGGGTTTATTGTGTACACTTGCTGGGTAATGAAGATTGCCTGTTCGGATATCTGGATGGTGTTAACAGCTTGTCCTGAGTAAGAAACATGTTGAAGAGGCAGTGCCTGACAAGCAGGCTGTGTTACATACTGTACAGAATAAGCTGCCAGGATTGTATATGTTGGTTATTCTGCAAGGGGTGACTGAACCGAAGGTTGCAATAAGGGAGCAGGTTGTCCTGGGGCTGGTGCCAAATAAAAGGCTTAGACTTAAGGTGAGACTGGATAAGAAGTCTGCATGGAATAGGCTGGCTGGGATCACAGTGGTGGTACAGGGTAAAGTGGATCCCAGTGGTGGTACAGTGTTAACGGGCTGTGTTGGAGCCTGCACTGGGTAGGTTAGCTGTGATAAGAAAGAAGTTTGTTCCTGGGGATGTATCACAAAGGACAGCTGCTCAGGAGCCCTTAGTGGGAAAGGCAGCAGTTTTGTAGGTGGCCCTGGATAAATGGGCTGAAAAGAGTAAGTTGGCTGCTCCAGTGACTGAGTTACACTTTTAATATCGCCCTTTGGCTGTTGCTGAGTTGTAGGCGCTTTAGACCATTGTTGAATACAATCCTGTTGAGCGTTTTTCTGTGGTGATGCTACAATCTTATGTTGTGAAAAAAAATAGCTGCTGCTAGACAGAGGCTTGGAAATAAGGCATGGTTTTTCTTTTAAATACATGGTCTGGCTGTGTGGCACTGAAGAACTTGGAGTTATAGACTCCTGGTGCATCA
This sequence comes from Glis glis, assembly GCA_004027185.1. NCBI lineage: Eukaryota > Metazoa > Chordata > Mammalia > Rodentia > Gliridae > Glis > Glis glis. The sequence continues at coordinate 26,656 of PVJS01021800.1, forward strand.
TGGGATAGGGCTGTGAGACTGACTGTGTCTTTCGTGAAGGTTGATGGGACCCCGAATGCCCCCCGATTGAATTGGAAGGGAGCTGAGCTGTACCAGCAGCATTTTATGCACCATTGGCATACTGGGTAGAAGACTGATTTGATAACACTTGATGGTGATGAACTAGTAAGAAACTAGAAGTCTGATTGGCATCTGGTGCTTTGGTTAATGTCTGATTCCCATTTCTGGGGCCAGGTTCAAGTTGAAGACCAAGTCGTGGATATTGGGAAGTCATCTGTGAAGCAGGCAATGTCTGAGGAGAAATTGCAGAAAGGACTGGTTGTGGAACTCCAGTAACTGACAAGTCTGAAGTCATGGGTTGGGCTGATGTTTGTCTATCTGCTCCAAGAGCCAGCTGTAATTCCTGTTGCCGGCCTTGGGAGATCTTCTGGAGTGTTAAAGGGGAAACTTGGGGCTGTGAAACAACTGTCGGCCCAAGAACATGTACAGGCAAAACAGTGGATTGACCTTGAACCACAGGCAAAATATGGGCCTGCGTCAGCTTTGCCTGCTCTTGTAACCCTGACATTTGCTTTAGAACACCGTTTGGGTGTTACACTTTTCTTATGCTAACAAAAATAGTTACATGGCTTTTAGAAAAAACACAAAACAGAATTATCAGGAATAAAACATATCCCATTTGTATCTTTGTATAAACCTGGAAAGGCTATCCTCATTTTGTTTCGTTTAGATGCCATTAGCTTAGTAATTCTACATTTTTAGAAGTCTTGTACATTTTGGGAACACAAATATCTAAAATATTGTTGTCAGTATTTAACAGGAAATCATCTGAATAAAATGTAAATTTTTGCTCTCTAGGCTTGCTTTTTTGTAAAATTTTATCAAAAGAATATCAATATTTCAAGAAAACCGAAATATTTTAGACCTAGGATCAATGTATTTAATGTAACTTCTAGAAAACCCTTGAAACAATTTGCCTTTATTGTAACCAACCTTATTACACATTTCTTATCTTTATAAATTACTTAAATCATTCCTTCTTTAAAATTTTTATTATAACATCCCCTCATGCCTACAGATATCTCATTTTATTTCTTGGGTTTTCTTTTGTCTTTTTGGGCTCTGGTGATATGACAATTATTTATATGTTAGAGTGGCCGGAAGGGCCACATCTGATTTACTTTGCTGGCATAGCTTTGAGTCACTCCTTAATGCAAACTTTAAATCCCTTACTTTCTTCCTGAAAAACAGATCCATCAGTAAGATAGTGTCATTGTTTGCATTTTCTTCCAGTGGCCATTTGTTGCTCTTAGAATGATGTCCAGTAAGGGAGTGAGACTTGAGATGTTTAGTATCTGGAACAATAGAATTTGCCCTTTTCTTTTAGAGGGTTTGAAATTTTCCTAAAGCTTGTTGATGAGTGCTTCACTGGTCTAGTGACTGTCTCTAAATTCTTAGGGTATTCAGGTAAAAGAAAATCAAAGCAATGTATACAACATTACATATTGATCTGAGCCCATCAAAGCCATGGCTACAGCACACACTGACCTGAGCCCTTATTTCTCCAGCATTACCTATTGACCCTAACACTGATTTCTAGTAGCTTTTGTTGCCTTTTAGTGAATGATCAAACAACAAAGGCTTTTTATAACATTGTTTTCCCGTATACCAGCAATTTGGAAGCCCACTCTTTTGACTGAAATGTTATTGTGGATCCTAAGAACCCAAGAGCGTTTTAGAGCATTACATTTTGCATTTACCCAATTTAAGAGTAAATTATAGTTTATCCTTGGAAAATCAAGACATCATATAAACATGATTAGTGTTCTAAATTCCCTTTTCTGCAAAACCTTTAAACGCAATGAATGTTTTATGTGAATCCTTTTACAGAAACAAATATAAACGGGATTAATTATATTAATTATTTACCTAGGAAAAAGCATGTGTTGTTTTTGATATACTCATTTGTTGAGATTTATTTATTTAAGTCACATGAACTTGGAGGCATTTGATTCTATGTTTTCTTTAAATTGATGAGTGCTCACTTATATGAATTTGTGGTACCATGTAGACAGATATACTATACATATAACACAACAAACAACATCAACAGGTAGGGGACAGGGGAGTTACAGTATATACACATATTGTCCAGAGTGAATCCAGGTCCCAGACACAGACATGGGAAAGACCTATACAGTTGGCAATGTCTGCCAGGCATGGGTGACACTGAATCAAATTTACTCAGGTGGCCACTTTGTCTCCCCAGGTCAGACAAACATCCCAGTCACCACCACCGCCCATCCTCTTTTTTTCTCCCACGGTATCAGAGAATTAACCCTTGAATAACTGCCGAGTAAATATATGAAAGAAAACCCCCCAAATTTAGAGACATAGAAAACCTCTAGTCAGACAAAACAAAAATAAATCAAAACAAAAATTTATACATGCAAGCCGAGGTAAAAATCCATAAGCTCAGAAACTGAAAAGGCCATATGTCCCTGTAACAAATGGCTATATTTTGCTGTAAGTTCATATGGGTGTTTTTGTAAGAAGACTCTTGTTCTTGAAACATTAGAAAATGGAATTATAAAAATTTTAAAGAGCCAGGCATGGCGGTGCACGCTTGTAATCCCAGTACTTGGGAGGCTGAGACAGGAGGAATGCAGGTTCACGGCCAGCCTCAGCTACTTAGTGAGGCCCTCCACAACTTACTGAGACCCTGTTTCAAAATAAAGAATAAAAAATAGGGCTGGGGTGGAGCCTGGAGGTAGAATGCTCCTGGGTTCAATCCTCAGTACTGCCAAAAGATAAATAAATAAATAAATAAATAAATAAATAAATAAATATTAAAGCCTGAGATAAGCATCCCTTACTATATTTTAAAACTCAAAGCTTATTTGAGCAGGGGCAGTAAAGGGTGAGGTGCAGCAGCCTGGGCACATCAGCAGTGGTCGTGGGAAATGGGATGCTGGCAGCCTTGGAAGTGGAATGCTGGCAGCCATGGGAGGTGGGACACTGAGGGCCTTGGGAGGTGGGATGCTGACAGCCATGGTGAGAACCCATGGGGAGTAGCTGTGGGAAACTGCACATCAAAAGCAGCTGGGAAAAGCCGTGGGACAGAAAGGAAGTTGCAGGATGCAAGGGAGGGCCTGGAGAGGATGGGAGGACAGGAAGGGCTGGGGAAGTTGGTGGTGACAGGGAGGGAGGATCAGGAGAGTTAGGGGGAGGGTTGGTGAAGGATTTGTTTTTCCTTGGGAAGTTTCGCTATGACTTTTACAGAGTAAGAACCGAGAATGGAGAGGAGGAAAATCTTGACAATTAGAGCATTTTTCTTCTGTCCTTGGCTGCTCTGGGCAATGTAGTTATCTGTTTTGTAGGATTTGGGGGTCAAATGTGCCAATTTTGGCAGGTCACTGGCTCTTGATGAAAAAAAAAAGCGTTATGGTGTAAGTTACCCTTGCTCCCAATGTTCAAAGGTGTTTTTAAAGGTATGCCAGAGGAGACTCTGGGGGAATCTTGGAAATGTGGGAGGGCTGATAAGATACTATTCCAGGGAGGACTGAGTGGTATCTACCGAGCATCCCAGGTAAAGGCACTGCTCAGTCTGGATCACCCACCTGGTGGGTGGGTGGGGCCCAAAACAGAAAGGCAGGTGTCCCTACAATTCTGCTTTGGCAATGGAAAAATCCCTAGGTCTTGGGAAGGAATTTCCGTAGCTGGTGATGCCCTCTTCTTTTGGCGGGGAAGGAGAATCTCTGGAGCCAGGAATCCTGGGTGGAGGGAAGGGATTTTTGAGGCCTTTCTTGGTACCTCAGAAAGGTGGATGGGGGCATAATTAACCAGCCAAAATTTGTGTTTGATGTTGAATGGAGGGGCCAGGAGTAGTGAAGGACCTTCCCTTGTTGGAGTATTGTGAAGAATGGGAGGGGGAGGGGAAAGATATTGGTCTGTTGGAGAGTGGCCAGCCAAAAATCTCTCCTGATCAGGTCACAAAAAGACTGCCATCACCGTCCCTGGTTTTGGCACCATAACATTGGGATACATGGGGGCAAATAAAACACGGCATGATAGCAGAGAAAAGGCTTTATTTAGGGATGAAACCTGGAATGAGGCATCTGACCAGGAGAGAGACCAAGACAGTCAGAAAGCCCATCTCATTTCAGGTTAGGGGTGTTTTATGGGGCAAGGAAGAGGGGATGTAGTAGTAGTCACGTGATCCACTAGTTGGTGTACTAGTGGATATGTCATCTTGGGACAGGGCAATGGTCGGGGGTGTTTTATTTCTTTGTTCCTCTGTTCTCCATCTTCCTCTAGCATGACCTTGTGTCCAGACCTCACAGTCAGACCTCACAGTGCCCACACTAATGGGATGACACAGAAAGTTTGTGATACAGGAAAATATATGTATGTATGAAGAGATATAAAATTAAATATGGGTAGCCAGTTTCATCAGTAGAACCGTTTTTAAAGATGTTACCTTTCCTTGAACACTTTCTTCACCATATGTTCTTGGCTCCTTTGTCAAGAAAAAGCTCACTGTATTTGTGTGTGTTCGTCTCTATGGCTTCCATTCCATTCCATTTGTCTCCATGTCTGGTTTTTTTTTTTTTTAAGGTAGTGAG
>PVJS01021801.1:0-31178 GCA_004027185.1 Glis glis
AGAAGGTGACCTAACTGAGGGAGTTGGGAGGGGAGTGGAGGGAAACACACTATAGCACAAGATGTACATACACAAACCTATAAGACTCAATCACTATCCGGAACATGAAAGGGAGGGAAGGGGGAGGGAATAGGGTGGGATTGAAGGGAGGGCTAAATGTGCAATGTGTGCATGTATGATGTTCATACCCTGACATATATCAAAATGTATAATTACAATTTACAATGCACCAATAAATGAACATAAAAAGTTAAAAAAAAGAAGTTAGTAGAAAGGGAAAACAAAGAGATGAGTTTGATATAAAGGGTTACAGTATACTTTTTGCCTGACCACCCCTCTGCAAGTTTTCGACTTCTACACTTTTTTTAAAAAAAATTAATAATGGGTGTTTGGGTTATCTCAAATCTTTCTTAAAATGAAAAAGCTCTTATTATATTAAAGATGCACATCATTCAAAAATGCATATTTTCATAGTGGGTAGAGCTGCTATCTTGGGCTAAGAAAGTACCCCATGTGCGCTGTCTCTGTTATAGAAATGAGCTGTGAACATCATCCCTCAAAGATTAGAATGTGAAAGGTAGCAGCCCTCAAGGTGCTGTCCTTTTAGAAGTTGAATGGTGACAAATTTTGGGAGAGACTCTCCATAAAATAAGAATGCCCGAATGAACCTAACAGTGGAAAGGGTATTGGAATGGTGAAATATTCTTTCAATCTGGAGCTAGAGAAAATTCCAGAAGGACAGGAGGGATATAGGAAAGTCTCTAAAGTTATTGCAAATATCCTAAAGCCAAAGGAAGAAAGTGATGAACATCATCATTATTTTCCTAATCCATGAGAACATAAACATAGGACACATAGGGAAAAATCATATAAGATGAGACCCTAAATATTCCAGCATATTCATCAGATGTCTTAACCCAAATTCTGTCTTTAAACTTGAATTTCCACAAAATTCTCTATGACAACTATGGAGCCCAAGAAAACTCCATCCATTTCATAGGTCCTTATCCCATTTGTATTACAGCATAGACCACATGCACCTGAGCTGAAAATATGAGGTTTCTTAAAACAATAACTTGTCTTTTACATTACTGCCTGCTTCCCATATTGATTAGGAGTATGACCTCGAAATCAAAATGAGTCTCTGAACTAGTTTTCTAGAACTGTTAAATACTTGGCAGAAGGGGAGGAAGATAAGGTTCTGGAATCAAAGATCATGTATTTGTTAGGAATACAAAATTATAACTCTTCTGCTTAATGAACAACGATGTTTTGTGATTTATGAATTCATCCATACATAATACACAGAGATATAATAAATCACATTTTACTGAGTTCACCAAATAAAATAATCCATTTATATGAAAAAACTATTCCAATTATATGAAGAAAAACAGACTAATTTCTTTGAAAAATGCTAAGCAGACAATGCTTTGGTAGATGAGAACCCTCAGAGAGAGTTGGGACAAAAATAGTGAAAGGGGCAAGAAGTGTGGACCTGAATTAGAAAGTTGATTTGGGTATTTTCTCTAAAATACAAAAAATAGTATACTCACAAAAAACAAGTTTTGACTGCAAAGTGACTTGATAAAAAGATAATTTTGACAGTTATTTCATCTTAAATCCCTCAGTTACGCATTGCTTATTCCTATAAATAGTAGAGTCTTAATTGCTGCCTTAGGGAACCAAATATGTCTACATGACCTGTGGAGTTAGCGCCAACTCACTAACTTTTTGATCTTGGTTTTGTGTTTTGGATTTTGTTCCTTTTCACTTTTTCTACATCAGCCTGTGTGCTAGAGTGGCAAACACACGCTGGTATCCAATGATCAACTGCCAACTGCTCATAGAAAGCCTAGTGTATCTATCTCTAGGCACAGAGACACTCCTTAACAGTAAAGCCTGATTTTAGTTCTTGTGATCTAGGAGGATTAGGTTGGTGAATTTACACAAAGAAAAACTTATAGGCAAAGGTAATTTTTTTTACAAAATTAAGTACTCAAAATAGTTTGTATAGAAAAGTGGTTATTATTCCATACAGAATATTCCATGGAACAAGCATTTTGCAAAGCAGCCAGAATCATTATCTCATCTAGCAAGTTTCTTTATAAAAAAATACATGTTTTTTAATGAAGAAAAAGAAATGACAGAAATCAAGAAATTATAGTCAAAATAACTTTGCAAATGTTATGGATATAACTGAGTTCTTTGTTTTCTCCTTTATGAAATGACAAATTCAGAATTGTCTGATTATGCTCTGTGTGAAAACATCATCACCTGATCTCTATTTACTTTTGAATTTGGAGAAATCTCATTCATTTCCATGGTTTAACAGTCAGATCAGGCTAGATTATGTGGCAGCAATAAACCTCAAAATCCAAAGAGTTTTAGAACAACTGATCATTTTTTACTCACATTACGTATCAGCTGTGTTTTGTCTTTCCACGTGAATTTAATACCAGGGACAGGCTGTAGAAACAGCCACTCGTTGGACATTGCCAATTCTTTGCAGAGGGAAAAAGAGGATCATGGATGAACAGGTTCTTACAGCTAATTTTTAGTGGAAGCAATGTATAACATTCCTTTCGGTTTTCATTGGAAAGTCACATGGCTAAGCCTGATCATCATAGGGCAGGGAGGAATTCCCTTTCATGGAGGGGAAGCAGACGTTAGTGAGCAGTAATACAATATTCCCCCGTGACTTCCCCGTGTGTAGATGTCTCAACGTTCTCTTGCCCTATCCTTCTAAGTCCAGACCTGCTTTTCCATCCATGGCCTGTTGGTCACCTACTGGAACAGTTTGCCAGCACCAATATTTAACAGGTTTTAAAAAACAGTCCTCATCTTGACCGTGGTCCCTAGCTTTCTTTGTGCCCTATCTCTCCTAGTACACAGATCTGCAAGATCCTGGCCATTTTTGTCTCTTATCTGTCTCTTAGCCCCCACATCTAAGTAGTCACTGGAACTCACTCCCTTCTCATTCCTGGAAGATGTCTTTCACACTTTAATGCATTGTTACCATATCCTGGCCTTTGGGATCTGTGCCTTGCCCATCCAATTGCCCTAGCCTCCGTCTATGCTGTTCAGTGCATAGATGGTCTTACTCATAGACTCATCTTACCCATCTAGAGACCTTCAGTGTAGTTCATTCTGAACCTTGTGGCCATCCATGATGTGATCACAGCTGCCCTTCCAAACTTCTATTCTACTAATCACCTGCAGTATTCGCCCCAGAGGCACATCTTGCTTCCCTATCATTTGTTCTTAGGCAGTTCTTTTAAATTTCTGTCTTTAAAGGCAATCACTTTTCTGTTCTTCTTCCTGCTTATGAAGTCCCATAATAGTACATTCTTTTCAAACCACTTTATAATATTCTTGTTGCAATGTAACTTTTATATGTCTTTACCTTCTCCCACTGCTAGATGGCATGTCCCTAGGGAGTACATACACAGTTAGTCCTTTTATTGTTTTCTTTACAGAGTACTTTCTATATTAAATATGGTAAGTAAACAGTTTTAAAACTTTACACAATTAATTCTGTGATTTTTTTCTTCAACTGAAGCATAGTAAAGCTTTAGTCTTCTTTGTGTGTGTGTGTGTGTGAATGGATGGTTCTATGAAAGAATAACAGCTCCTATTAATCTAAGGGATTCTGAGATATTGGTCATTAAGTTTCTGAGTTGCAAGTTTTAGTAAAGGTTATCAAGTATAACTCCTAAAGCAGATTTTCCTTTTGTTTTTTTGAGATTCTCTAGGTGTACAGGTAAAGAACACTTGACATTTCTAATGGCCCTTCAGTGCCTATCAATCAAGAGCTAATTAGCCTTTTGAGTATATGGATTTACCTTAGTCATCTAATTGGGAAGGTCTGAGAACATCCCTGGTTTTATTATGTAATTCTCTTTATCAAGTCTCAGTGAGTTGCAAATATATTCATCGGATAATGCTACTAAATTGCAATTTAAATTTGCACTTTTCACTCTCATGACTCAGTCATCTTGCATTCATTTTCCTGTCGCTTTTTTTCTTTTTTTTAAACCTAAAATTGTAAACCAGGGATGTACTCATCAAACTCAAAAGTGCCAAGAGTAAAATAATTTTGAATCTATTGTTGAAAAGGTCCGTGAATGCAAAGGAACGTGTATTTGCTCTGGATTAATAATCGGCTCTAAGCATTTATTGAAATTACAAAATTTGTTCAGGGGCTTAGAGTGATAAAGAGACTTTTCCCATGATAAAATCATGGCCAGAGAATGGAAGCAAATGCATTAGAACACAAAGCCATATATCTGAGATTTTTCCTTTTCTACACATGACCCTCCTAAACCGGCTGTTTATATAGATATAGGTCCAGTGCCAGACAAAGCTAGATGTACACAGGCTTTTTTGTTTGTTGGTTGGTTTTTTTTTTTTGGATTTAGATAAAAGCTGAAAGATGACAATGGTTAACTAGTGAGAAAGGTAGAAGAAGAATACTTTATAAGGAGAAACCAACCTCAATGCCTTTTAGAAAATAGTTTTCAACGAAGGACAAGTATGAATTAACTTATGTTTATAAGGAAGGTGGAATTCGTCTTTCTTGATTTAGGCTTCAAACATCTGAAAAAACTGAATATAATGACAAAGTGCAAGCTGGGCTTGACTTCAGAAAGCCATGACTCTCTTCCGTATGTATTATATATTTGTATGTGTGCTATTGCTACTGGACCTTTAGGTTCTACCACCTGTGCCACGATGCCAATTCAGAGATAAACAGTGGTGAAATCAGGGAAGGAACTTTCACCAGCATAGCTACGCTGGGGAGACAAGGATACCAGGATCCTAGTCTTGTCTTCAGAGGTACTGACATGAGATTTGGGTTTACATAAAGGACAAATTGGAGCCTGGGGCAAGAGGTATGCATCATTAAGCGACCTTGATCAAACAGTTGTGTCTCGGTCAAGCAGTCATGGTCTGGTAGATTAATATCTCAAGATGGTCCCGCAAGGTGTCTCCATGGAGAAGTTTCCACCTGAGAGGGCAGTCTGGTTCCCATGAGATGATTTCTCCTGCTGTAGAGCCAGGCTCAATGCCTGCCATGGGGTACTCGTTCCCCTCGCAGGGCGCAGTCTTATGTGGTGATCTGCCTGCAAGGCTCTCTGTTCCTGGCAGGTTTAGGGCAATGACTAGAGACTTCTAGGTGCTGCTCCAGGAGCCCAGAACCGGATGCTGTAAAGGCGGGCAGTTGGCAGTCTGTTGATTTTGATGTCAAAGTACCTTAGCTCCTCTTATCTTGATGCCTTCAGGCCTGAAGAAGAATGTGAGAGGTTAGTTAAATTCACAGCCAATCAACCTCATGTTACCAGAGATTTTAAGCAGATATTCCTAGCCGGGCGTGGTAGTGCACACTTGTAATCCCAGTATTTGGGAGCTGAGACTGGAGGATCCGGGTTTGTGGCCAGCCTCAGCTACTTAGTGAGGCCTCCGCAATTTAGTGAGACCCTGTTTCAAAATAAAGAATAAAAAAATAGGGCTGGGGGCATAGCTCGGAGGTAGAATGCCCCCTGGGTTCGATCCCCAGTTCTTCAAAAAATAAATAAATAAATGAAAAATAAAATAAAAAATAAAAATAAAAAGATATTCCTTCAGTGATTAGCATGTTTATATGCAGAGAAGAACATAAATCTGACCCGAAGTTTTAAGGTAATGAAGGAGACAGATACAAAATGAAGGCAAAGATGCCAAGCTTTGATCTTTCTTTAGTTAACCATCAGGCATCTATAGGCCCAAGTGAAAAATCAGTGCTTTTTAGCAAAAGCAGTTTCTAAATCCCTGTTACAATATGACATGTTAAATACCACGTATAAATACAAATATTATGCATGCATAGTTATTAATATGTATGAGTCTGTCTTTAATGCCTGTCCCTGAAGTACTCTACTATTCCTGGTCTTCATAATCCATGTTGGTTTCTTTAAGAAGAGAAACATGTTCTTTTGTGGGTTATGAATCTATAGTGCTGTTCAAATCTAAGAGGCAAATTTTGGCAACTTAGGAAGACCCTGTCTTAAAATTAAAAAACAAGAGGCCGGGCGTGGTGGCGCACGATTGTAATCCCAGTACTTTGGGAGGCGGAGACCAGAGAATCCGGGTTCGCGGCCAGCCTCAGCTCTCTCTCTCTCTTTCTCTCCCTGTCTCTCTCTCTCTCTCTCTCTCTCTACTTAGTGAGGCCCTCTGCAACTTCGTGAGACCCGGTTTCAAAATAAAGTATAAAAAATAGGGCCGGGGGTGTAGCGCGGAGGTAGAATGCCCCTGCGTTCAATCCCCGGTACTGCAAAAAAAAAAAAAAATAATAATAATAATAAAATTAAATTAAATTAAAAAACAATAAAAGTGCTGGGGGTGTAGCTCAGTGAGAGTATCCATGGTTCAATCCCCAGTATCACACATGCGCACACACACATACACACACACACACACACACACACACACAGATAAAGAAATTTAAGAGGCAATATAAAGTGATTTGAAAAGGGACGCATTTCCACCAACTCCTGTAGATCCAGTGTAGTGTTATAGAAGTGCCCTCTTAGCATGTGGAAATTGTGCTGGTTCCTGGGATCTGTCTTTTCTGACCCATTCTTCCAAACAAAGGCTCCCTGGGACACTCACTCTTGTGATAAAGGATCCTGCAGCATGCATCTCAGCATAGGAGTTGAAGCACCATTGTGAGACTATTTATGCCTAAAGTGCTTTTTCTTTTCTTAGTACTGGCTCAAGATTGGTCAAAGAAAGAGATTTTATCAAGTGTTCCCTTCTCAAGATGTGTGATAAGTGCCACCTGAATGTGCCCAGGTAGCAGATCTCTAAAGAGATTGAAAAAGAGAAGGGGAATTCAAAAGAAGGGGAAAGGAAAAGAAAAGAAAGCCGACACTTATTTGAATATTGTGGTGCCAGGATCTTTGTATGTGAATGAATGATGACAAAATTTACATTAGGGGTTGATGTGAAAGTAACAGAAAATATTCTGTTCTTTTTCATGCATGAGGAAATCAAGATAAATGGTGTTTTGCTGGTTCTATTTGGCTCATAAAAGTTTGGGCCTAAACGCATTACTTAAGACTGCTCCTTGAATCACAGGAGAATTTCACAAGGAATTCCTCACCTTAACAGGAACACATTGTCTTCCTCAACATAACGAATGAGCGAAGCTGTAAGAGCCTGAATGTCCTTGAGGAACTGGCATCCAGCTTTGTTTAGGTGTTAGTTAGTGTCCAGGATATAGGAAGGGAATTAAAAAATGGATAAGCTAGTGCATAATTTTATGTCAGAGTCCAAAAACAACTGGGTTCCTTACATGTGTGCGCATGCGTGCATATTTGCTGGTAGGGGAGGAAACACGTTCCATCTGCTTTCTGAGGGTTTGATAATTTAGACTTTGAAATAAATTGACAGCAGGCAGATTCACAGGAGAAAAGGGATACAGATATATTATGTGCACAGGGATATCTCACGACAGAAAAGTGAATACCCTGAACCCCAGTGAGTTCTAGAAGCTTTTTTACCTTGTTTGTAGGTGGTAGGGGAAGTAGGCAACTTAGGGGTGAGTAGATTTTGTGGGCTGAAGGTGACACTTCCCTCAGAAGAACAGCTGTCATCCTGTGACACAGTTTGGGTGTGGCACTGACTTCCAATCTTCTCTCCTGTGATTGGAGTTAATCTTCCCTGATTGACGAGATTTCTGGGAAGGGTTAGATGACCGTTGAGTTCCCTTTGGGGACTTCAGAGAAAGCCCTTCCCTTCATTTGCCCCATCCCCAATTGTCCTGCATACCAAAGGGGCATATTTGGGAGTGGCAATTCCTGACTTCCTCCAATGTATGCGCATTATGTGTGGAGTATATGCATTGTATTATGTGTTTGACTCTCTTTACCAAAAATATCAAATTCATAAAACAAATGATAAGCCGAATAACTAACCAGTATTATGATATACCAGACATCTGGATAGAATTTAAAAACTAAATTAAAACTCTCAGTGGTTTTGCCTACAGATGCCATACTCTTGGAAACATCTGTGTTTTCATGGAAGAGGTTCCCACCCCTCCCCTTTTTTTCATTTTTAGAATAGAATTGAGTACGTATAAGTGTATAGGGAAAAATATTTCAAATGTCAACTGGAAATCACAAATATAACAAGAGAGTTGAACAAAAATATGACAAAATGTCAAATGAGCACCTGTAAAAACATGTGGACCATTAGAGAACTTTGTCTCTCAGGTAGAAAGGTGAAGGGGTTGATATCTACTAGTAATAGAAATGAGTTGAGACCCCAAACATGATAGCATCATACTTCTTGTGGTCAGGAGACATTAAGCTTCTACTGAGTTCTTAGTAAAACTAGAACCCAAACTAAAACAGATATTTAAATTAGAAATAGTATTAGCATTTTATCTTCTACGAATTCCAAACTTTTGAACATGGTGGAACCAATAAAAGAAGAGGAGGAGTAGGTGGAAAAGGAAGAAGGGGGGAGAAGAAGAAAGAGAAGGGGAAAGGGGAAAAAAAGAACTTTAGCAGGGGATGGTGGTGCACTCCTGTAATCCCAGTATTTGAGAGGCTGAGACAGGAGGATCGCAGGTTTGAGGCCAGGGAAGAGTAACTTAGTGAGACTCTGTTTCAAAATAAAAAATAAAATAAAATAGAGCTGGGGGTATATCTTAGAGGTAGAATGCCCCTGAGTTCAACCCCCAATACCACACACACACACACGCACGCACACACACACACACACACACACACACACACACACACAGATCTTTATTGTGATCTAGCCCTTGACCTTCATTTCTGTCAGTCCCCCACATCTCTTCTCTCCAGCCCAACAAAATAACTTGAGGGTTGGAAGCAAGATGTACACCTGCTTTTGCTTGGAACAGTCCTCCTTTATGCCTCACCCCATCCCATGTGTCACTCACTGTTGCAAAGAATGTCCATGTTGTCTGCCGATGCACGCTTTCCTGGGTGCACACAAACATGTCCATATCTATTCACACTGATAGCTGGCCCATTCCTGTTTCTGTGCATCTATGTAAAGTCAGTCCCAACACATAATAAAATTGCTTATCTTCTTGTTTGGCAATCCCATGGCATTTTAAGTTCCTTGTTGGAACATACACCTTAGTCTCATACATTTTCATCCTAACAAGTAGCACAGTTTTGCATTTAAAATTATCAGTAAATAGTACTGTATCTTTTTTGTTTTCAGGAAGATCACCCCTGAAATTCTATTAACAATAAAAACAATACCCTTCCAAATATCTAGTAACAATTTGAATACCTATACACCAATAAGTTTTAGTAGCTGAACTCTACTACATTTAATTGCTTTGTAATACGAATCAAAGGTATGAACCAGTGTAACTCAGAATTTGAATGTGCAACCACTGGGCTGAGCATTTCCCAGAGACAGCATAAAATTAAGTTGCTATTTTAATTATCATAATCGCATTCGGATTCATCATTAAATTACTGTGCTACTTCAGTTTCTAATGAGAGTTAAGAACATTTTTTAAAAGCTCTATTGAGTCGCATTGACTATGTATTGAACGTTAAGTTGTGACATTGGTATCAGGGTAAATCGGAGGGCAGAGAGCACATTAGCTCCATGGGGTGGAGTCGGTGCTGCTCTGGCAGTGCACAGTCAGTCTCTCATTCACTCTGCTTTCGTTATGACCCCATTCGGGGGCAGCCTGGGCAACATTTCAGTTTCTTGTGATTGCTCCAATCCGTCACCCTCAGACTAACAGTTGGTGCCTGGCCAAAGTCCAAGGTGGAGGTCAGGACGCAGAATGTGTAACTGTAATGACACTGACCCATTTGGACCTTATTTTATTCTTTGATCAACTAACCTCTGTTTCCCTGCCCGTAGTATTAAGTAAAACCAGGAGGGGAAAACGCTTTTCTTCCATGCTGCCTCTGAAGTTGAAGAGTTTGTGGGGGAAAAACACAAAACTGTCCCAACTTTCACTGAAATGATCAGAGATTTGAGAGTCGGTTCATGAACTCTGTGTTATTTATCGGCCCTCATATCCATCCGTTCAGTCCACATTCATATTCATGCATCTACAAGGAATTTTGCAATATCCTACAGCAATGGAAGCTGAGATCCAGATTAGAAGTTTTACTCTGAAAGTGTCTTCAATGTGGTTGGGGAAAAAAGACATAGCCACGAAATTAAATTCAAAGTAAGAAATGATTTATTGGGAGAAATAGCGGGTACAGTGCCATGAAAATCTAGAGTAACTGAAATGATCTTTTCATGTGAGGGAGGTAGAAGGGGACACAAATACTGTACCTTAAATTTGATGTTGAGGGCATGTAATCCCTAAAATAACTCCTCCAAGAGCCAGACATGGTGGCACACACCTGTAATCCCCATACTTGGGAGGCTGAGACAGGAGGATTGTAGGTTTGAGGCCAGCCTCAGCAACTTAGCAAGACCCTGTTTCCAAATAAAAAATGAAATAGGACTGGGGGTGTAGCTCAGAGGTAGAATGCCCCTGGGCTCATTCTCCAGCAGCACAACAAAAAAAGAAAGAAAGAAAGAAAAGAAAAAGAAAAAAGACAGGAAGAAAGAATGAACTCCTTGATATAATGTTTCATTTAATCGACAGTTAGTGAGTACTCAATATATGATAGTTCTTTGATATAGATTCTTCCTCTAGTGGCTCACCATAAAGGAGGGGATAGAGAACAAAAGCTGAGATAAAGTAGTGTGAAAATTTTATGCTTTTAAAGCACATGCTTATGAAGGTTAAGAGGGGCTTGTGAAGGTAACAGGAGTACCTAACTCTTAGAAGTAGACATTTTTAAATTTACTGATAAAGAAATCAGGTTCTAGCCGGGCGTAGTGGTGCATGCCTATAATTCCAGTACTTGAGAGGTTGAGACAGAAGGAACTCAGGTTCGAGGCCAGTCTCAGCAAGTTAGCAAGACCCACAACAACTTAGCAAGACCCTGCTTCAAAATAAAAATAATTAAAAAGGGCTAGGGGTGTAGCTAGGATGTAAAATGTCCCTGGGTTCAATCCAGAGGGAAGAAAGGAAGGAAGGAAGGAAGGAAGGAAGGAAGGAGGGAGGGAGGGAGGGAGGGAGGGAGGGAGGGAGAAGGGAAGGAAGGAAGGAAGTTCTGAGTTAAGAAACTTCATTATGGACAACAAATCCGTAAGGGACAGAGCTAGGATTTGAACTGAGTTCTGATTCCTCCCAGAGCCATTAGCCATGCTGTCTCCTGTTAGGCGACAAAATACTTAATTCTGTCATCATCCCTATCAGCACTAACTCCAACTTTGGTGCTAGCTGATATCACCGTGTCTGCTACTTTACTCTGGGTCTTAACTCGCATTCAGCAAAACCCTCCACCACCCCTGACGGTGTTGCTGTCAAGACTGCTACCCTACCTGGGTGTTCAAGAGTCTGATGTCCGCGTCCGCCCATCCGGTATGCTCTGTGCATATTTGCTGTGGGTTTCACCTGTCTGAAAGCTGGTGAGAGAACATAGGTCAAGGGCCAGAGCTTAATGTTGGTCCACATTTTGTTAATGAAGTCATTTTTATTACTTTGCCAGGTAGAAAATTGCTGTTTATTATTTTAAAAAGTTTTTTTGTCCCTTTGTATAGAGTTCATGGCAGTAATTTACGATTTGCACATGAAACCATTTCAACTTTTTCTGTTTATGTTTGACTTTAGTGCTAATCTAGACAATGACAGGATTCTCTGGAAGAACAAAACTCAAGTCTTAAATATAAAAGAAAACATAGTCCTTTTTTTGAATGTTGAATACAAAAAATTATCAAGGATAAAAGCCTGCCTGCACTGAAAGGGATTAGTTTTAGAGGGTATGCATTATCTCCTAGGCATTAAATTACTTTAGAAAAGGATCTTTTGGGCAACTAGGTGATATTTAATACAATAAATTTGGTAATTGAAAATCCAGTAACCTAAAAAGGATTGTTTCATGGCCCATAAAGGCATGCTTTCTCCTATGTTACTAAGACATTTTAGACCAGTATATAGTGATATACCATTGTTTCCAAGTATCTGTGGGACATTGGCTCCAGGACATTCTGCAGATACCAAAACAGAACAATGCTCAAGTTCCTTATCTAAAATGGCATAGTATTTTCATATAACCTATGCACATCCTCCCATATACTTTAAAACATACCTAGATCATTCTTAACACTATGTAAATGCTATGTAAATAGTTGTTGCACTGCACTGTATAGTTAATAATGATATGAAAGAGAAGTGTACCTGTTCGGTACAGATACTGAGATTGTATATGTTTTGATTTGCAGTGGTTGACACTTGGACCAGGAACCCCTGGGTAAGGAGGGCCGACAGTAATGTAGTCTTGAGTTCAGAGGTCATAAATGGTTTCTCATACAAAGTTGTCAGGGAAAATGTGTATGTAGTTTTTATTTATACAGATAGATATGTCATCATACAAAATAATACATTTTATCTTTATTCAAAACAAAATGAAGCAAACCTATCAAGTTACATCTAAGTTATTGACATCCTAATTTTAAAAGATTTGCTTGGCAGAAGATTGTAAATATCTAACATGGGGCATAAATCATAGTTATCCCTATCAGCAGAAACCTATAAATCTCTACTTTGCCAAATACTATGGGAAAACTATGTTAGAGGTGTAGTATCTGCCTTCTAGTTATTTCCAGATACTAGTGTATATTAACTTCCGTGTCCTAGTCAGGGGGAAGTACTCAACACCCTGAAGTATGAGTGGATCTTTAAAACATTTTTGATGAAAAGTGCCTCACTCTAGCAACTGTAGGTGAAGACATTTCTCCTGTGTAATCCAAGATTCTAACCAGGTTATGCGCCTTTGTGTTAAAAAAAAACCTGATCTAATAACTATGGTTGTAGTGACGATAGAATAATTTACTTGTTATGGCCATCAAAGCCATTGAGCACTTCTGTCCACTATTACTCTCTTCCTTCAACAGGTAATATCATTCATCAAATTTGCAATTAGTGGGGGAGGATCAGAAAGTTTCTCTAAGAGGTATACTGCAGAAATTTAATTTGTATAATGCAAAGAATGATGAAAGAAAGAAATCAAGTGGAACGTGATTGACAAAGTTACTTTTCTCACAAAGAACGCATTTAGAATCCCTAAAGCAAGCCAGTTCGATTTGCTGGCACTCTGTCATCAGATTGATTTGGTGTAGCTGTAGGTTTTTTAAGAATGTTTGCTTTGCTGGGCATGGTGGCGCATGCCTATAATCCCAGTTCTTGGGAGGCTGAGACAGGAGGATCGCAGGTTCGAGGTCAGCCTCAGTAACTCAGGGAGACCCTCAGCAACTTAATGAGAACCTGTTTCAAAATAAAAAAAATTAAAAGGCTGGGGGTATAGTTTGAAGGTAGAATGCCCTTGGGTTCAATTCTCACTAACACACACACACACCCACACACACACACATACAATATTTGTCTTTACTTAAACACTTGAGAAACCATTGCTTTATCTTTCTCAAAATCCTTGCAATGTAAGTTTCTACAGTAAGGAGTTTCCAGTTTTATCTGCTGTCTTCTTATCTTCTTATTCCAGAAAGAAAAGTAGAATATTTATTACAATGGGTTGCATTCCCTGGTTTGGTCAATGAGCATATTTGCATTTGAGTACCTCAACTGATCCTCAGTCTAATATTAGCATTATGCAAATCACATATCTGGGTATTTAGGATCTCTGTGGTATATTTTCATTTAATGAAAGCTTTACCCAAATGAGTGTGTGTGTGTATGTGTGTGTATGTGTGTATGTGTGTGTGTGTGTGTAGCTTTAACTTTAGTGCACAGATTAAAAGTAAAGTTTTACATAGCTCAGTTAGGTTACAGAATGTAAAAATCCACTGTCAAAAGTAGGAAAGACATCAGTTTGTCCATTCATGGTTCAGCAAGTTTTTGTTTGTTTTTCTGTAAGGGGTCAGGTAGTAAATATTTTAGCCTGAATCACAACTACTCAGTCTGACATGGCTGCCTAAAAACAGCCATTGGCAATATGTAAATAAATGAGCCTCACCATATACCAGTAAAACTTTACTTACCAAAAGAGAGATCAGGCCTGATTTGGCCATGGGTCACACTTAGTGAGCCCCTTGTCTAGATGCTTCCAAATATTCAACTATTTCATGGTTGTGCCAGTTGTCTATATATATGCAAAATAAACCAATCCAAATTTTGTATTAAAAAAAAACTACTAGTAGCGCTTCTCTTGATTCTGGTGGTTGGCTGAGATTAAGTTGGCAGATCTTCCGCAGGCAGGGAGCAGGGGCGCACCCTCTGTGTTAGAGTCACAATGCAGTGTCTGTCTGTAGACTTAGGTCAGGCCATTGATGCTACCTATTGCTGGAACCCCAGCCAGGGCTGTCTTCCAGAGCACCGATGAGTGGCCTTTCCATACAGATGACCTGGGATTTTCCACAACCTAGTATCTGGGTTACAAAACAGACAGCCAGGTTGTTGCTGCTTTTCTTTTTCTGACTGAGCCTCTAATGTCACCACACCCCTGCACTGTACTCACAGTACTCTGGTTGAGACAGGTGCGAGGGGAGAGGAGATGGATTCCACCCGATGATGACAGAGTGACAATGTCAGATTGTAAGGAGAGCACATGAGGGAGCTGTTGTTGCTGTGACTGTCTTTGGAAGGTGAAATCTGCTACAGTGGTATTTTGTTTATTTGGATTAAAACAATCACAATAGAAAAGGCAGGACAAAATTTGGGGAGCACCAAGAGAGAAATTGAGATGAGAGGAGGGACCCATGGATAATGGTGGCTAAGGCAGTCAAGAGCTAAAACCAGGTTTGCATAAGATCCAAACATCAGAGCCATGGGCTTGAAACAGCAAAAATGAATATATAAAAGATGAATGAATAGTCTCAAGCAGTCAAAAGAAGGTTGTGAGTCCAAATCCAAACAGGGAAGATGTCAGAAAATGGGCTCCCAACTAGAAGAACAGGCTGCCCTTGGCACGGGGTTCAACTTTTCAATCAGTGTTCTTACGCCTGGGACCCAAAAAACCTGACCACACGACTTAGAGGAAGGAAAATTTATTTGCTCACAGTTCTGAAGATTTCAGGGGTTCAGTCCATGTTAGGCCAGGTTATATCAGCAGAGCTCAGGGCATGGCGCGGGGAGCAGAGGGAGGGGACGCAAGGGCTCTGCTCTCACATCACACAGGCTGGAAAGCAAGAGAGCAATCAAGGGGATTCCAGGACACAAACACAATCCCCAAGGCTACACCCCCAGGGACCCACCTCCTCTAGCCATACTCTTCCTGCCACCCAATAAATCCAGTGCAATGGATGTGTGCACTGATGAGATGAGAACCCTCATGATTCAATCATATTGGCTCTGAACATCAATCTGTGAGGTCTTCCAGGAGACATTCTATATCCAGGCCATAACAGCCACTTTCCAGTTCAACTAAGGTTTCTACAGTGTTCTGGAGGTCTGAATCCCTCTGCACTGATATCAACGACAACTTGTAGCAGAGGATGGGACAGGTACATGAGTGTTCACTAGTGTTGACCAGGGAGGCTGACCCCCAACTGGTGTCACAGAAATGTCACTGAAATGATTGCACCGACTGGTTGCTTTAACATCTCGAATCTCAAAATAGATAGAAATAGCCCATCTGGGATGTTAAAGAATGAGGAAAGTCTTTCCAACTCCACACCCTAACTTCTCCCATTTTTGTGCTCAATAAGCCGCTGTAGGCATTAGAGCCCTCGGAAGGGCCCTTCGGAGCATCCACCTTGCTACGAGAGCCCTGAGACATCTGTTGTGCCATTTTAATCCTCCCTCCATTGTACCCAGCCTTCTCTGTCTGTGGACCAAATGTGCCTATTTTTTGCTCCACTGATTTAATAGCCCCAAGGAAGTTGATAATGTAATCATAGAAGTTCTATCTGAGTGGAACGTCTCGAGTTTCCTTTCCAGCCTTTCTGTGGGACTCCCTGGACTCTGCAGACTCCAGGCTCTGCGACACTGCAGCTGCTTTTGGTGCAGAGCCTATTGGCACCAATCTCTCCAGTGTGCGCGTGTGTGTTTGTATGTGTGTGTGGGGGGGGTGTGTGCGCGCATGTGCACACATTTTTCTGTTCCTCTATCAACTGCAAGAAAAATCTGCCATTATTATTTAGCAGGGTTTTAACAGGTTTCAGTCCATTAAAAGCAAAAGAGAGCATTAAGTGGCATTCTCCAGCTTTTTGCTGGTGAGCTTTCATCAGTTTATTAATAGGTTCGAGCCGCAAATGTGCTTGTTACCTGCTGGGGCTTTCGGCCAGCTCTCTCAGCTACAGCAGTGTCCTCTGGGACTGGAAATCCAATTCTAAGTACTGCCTTCAGGTAATGCTTTTGGACTGTTTTGAAGAGATTAAACAAATAAATGCCAAAACTTTCCAGAGAGCTGAAACCAACTGGATTTATTAATGCTCTAAAAACCCTGGCCTAAGAAAGCTGCCAAGACCAAAGTAGCGAACTGCCCCGTGGGCCCACGTTTATTCCAACTGCTGCCTCCTTTGTGTCATTTCTGTCCTGCTTCTACAGAGCTGTGACATCGATGGATAGAAGGCTGGGAGCTGGGATAATTGGAGGACTCCATTTGAATTCTTACACAGAGAGTCAATTGTAGTAGAACAAGATTAGAAGTTTTGCCTTCGTGGTAGTATGGTAGAAGATTCTATTTTAGATATATAGGTGCATGTTACCAGAACAACTAAGTTAATATATTATCTTTCCCTGAGGAACTGGCATGCTTCCTTTTTTTTTTTTGGTATTTGGGATTGAACCCAGGGGCATTCTACCTCCAAGCTACACATCCCTAGCCTTTTTTATTTTGAAACACGATCTCACTAGGTTGCTGAGGCTGGCCTTGAACCTGTGATCCTCCTGGGTCAGGCTCCCCAGTACTGAGATTATAGGCATTCGCCACCATGCCCACTCCATTCTCAATGAGAGGTGCATTTCCCTTTTTTCTTTTCCTTGACTGCCAGGAAAACTAGAACAAATACCCTGAACAATTGTAGCCCTCCTTGAGGTAAAAAGGGAAGAGGAAGAAGTAGATCAAGCACAAGAAGAGAAAGAGAAAAAAATTTTATCTCTGTTTCATAGAGTTTTCAAAAATCATCCAAAGGATGCTATTCAACCTGGAGAGATTGCGCTGATAGAAACATGTAAGTTCAATATTGAAGTACATCCTCCCTTCTCCTTCCAATACAGCTTGGTGGAGACTCTTTAAGGAAGACTGGCTTGATTTTAGCAAACAATGAAACTGCATTTTCATTGCACATCCAGTTGTAGTAGCAGCAGTAGCTTATGCATCTGTAGCATTTGCTGAGTCAAGCATTATAATGGGAGGATGGACGCATTTAGTACTCAGGATGGGACAGAAGCTTTGATCGTATTCTCATTTTGTGAATGATGATACTAAGGAACACAGGGAGTAAGAACTTGCCCTTGCCAATGATTTCCCAGGAATCAGGATTTGAACCTGGCAAATCTACCTCCAGAGAACCAATCTGAGCACTGTGCATGTTACCTCTGTCGCTAGGTTGTGATCTCGCGATGGGTGTTATGTCATCAGTAGGGATATTGATTCTTCCTCCTCTGTCAACATTTCTCCATTCTATGTGAATGTTGTCATATAAGTATGCGTTCTATAGGGCATGTGTTTGTGTTCACATAAGTGCATTTTGTGTGTTCTTACAATTGGAGGCATCAGTACATGCATGAAATTGAGAAAGATGGTCGTATTATTAAATCTACTGTCATAACGTTAGGTGAGATTTGGAATTTGCTCACCAAATATCCATGGTTCCTTTCCATTTCCAAGCTTTTTTTGGTGTTTATTTTAGGGCCTTATATTTAATTCTAGCCAACATGTTTATGAGCAACAGCGACAAAGAGCAAACCACTATTTTTACAAAGAAAAAAACACTCGCGTGTGGAACCAACGTGGTCAGTGAAGGGCTGTGGCACTTTGTCAAATGCAAAAGAGTCAAAAAAGAAAGAAAGAAAGAAAAACTGAAGGCATTTTCCCAGAGAAGTTTGAAGATAAGGTGTGAGCTGTCCTCAGATATCTGGTGTGCCTCATGCAGAAGAATTAAAAGGCTTGTTCTGTATAGTATGAAAGTACACAACAGGGCTGATTGATAAAACACACAGAGGAACTCATTAGGTTCAATACAAATAAGAACTGATTTTTCATCCTCCATTTCATGTTCTCTATCACATTTGTAAATGCTTTATTTCTTAATTAGTTTTGTCTATTTTCTGCCACTTGTAGTAGAATGGAATTTCCTTAAGATCAGGAATATGCCTGCCTTGTTCATAGTGATTTTCCTGGTGCTTTGCATATGCCTAGTTCATAATAAAAAGTGTCACATAGTTATTAAACAAATATATGAAGGAATAAATGAATTAACAGAAGAACTTTCTGTCAAATAGAGCACTCCAGATTACCTTCCTGACTGGAGCAATTCCAGTACAGGCCCGTGATTGGTTATTAGGAATGTTCTGGAATGAGTTCCAGCTCTGTATTACAGCTATGGTAGATGTGAGCTAATGTCTATCCCAATGCCCACACTTCTGATGTTTATCTCTTAACCTCTTGAGCTTTCTTGATGGTTATAGCTTTTTTGCTTTTTACTGCCTCGCAGAT
The DNA here is from genome assembly GCA_004027185.1 of Glis glis. Classification (NCBI taxonomy): domain Eukaryota; kingdom Metazoa; phylum Chordata; class Mammalia; order Rodentia; family Gliridae; genus Glis; species Glis glis. The sequence continues at coordinate 18,732 of PVJS01021801.1, forward strand.
AGGAAACCCCGTCAAGATGTTTGCTGCAAAACCACAGAGAAATATTGCCAGCGTTTTTTTTTAGCCCTTCCTGGTTGTGAAGGCATTTATCATCTTTTGATAACATGTCATCATGTTCAGAGAAATGGACAGCATGTCCTTTGTAATCAGGACGGGAGCCGGTGGCATGACTGATGTGAGCCTTTATCAGGTATTATCGTCAAATGCGAGCCTCCGAAGTGTGTGTGCTTGCAAGGCTTGTACTTGCTTTTATGATACTTGGCTCCATTTCTTCATATGTAGTTATAAATTAACGTGTGCACTGACACCTCATTTCAAGTTGGGCGCTCATGTGTATGCATGGCTAAATCTTGATCATCAGTCAGATTAGCTTCGTTATTCACCGAGCATCCCTTCCACTCAGCTGGTCGCTGGCTGGATTTGTGACTCTCTAGATAAATTCTTTCCATCTCTCTGCTGAGTCAGTTTCCAGAGAAGGATAGCCTCTGCATTGACGGCCAGCAGAATCAGCAGCCAGCCATTCAGCACCCAACGCAGAATTCTATGCCAAGTAGCTATTTGAGGGTAATTCTCTGCCATTGAGGAGTCAAATATAAATAAAATATACAAACATATAAATATAATAAATATATAAATAAAATATCAATACTATGATGTAAACATAAAGGTACACGTAAAAAGGGGGATACAGAAGGTATCCCAAGCCAAAAAGGGTGAGGTGGGGTACAGGTGAGGAATTGCTTTGGAATCAGACTCTAGGTTTCAAATCTCTGCTATACTACTTAGTTTGCTTCACCTCTCAGATAATAACTTGTAGAGGCTGAGACAGGAGGATGGCAGGTTGAAAGCCAGCCTCGGCAACTTAGCGAGGCCCTGAGCAACTTACTGAGATTGTGTTTCCAAATAAAAAATAAAATAGGGCTGGGGATGCAACTCAGAATTAGAACACCCCTGGGTTTAACCCCCAGAACCATAATAACAACAACAACAATGGTAACGACAACAACAGCAACAACTTATAGCAAGGATGATCAGTAACACACTTAAGGCACCTAACATAGTCTCTGGCTCTGGCACATAATTGGGAATCCAAAATAGTTACAATTTATTATTACTATTTATTGTGATCATTGGTATTGTGTATCGTCATTTTGAGATAGAAGTGGGATATCCCACTTCTCTGTGATTCTCACAAGTGGAAAAAGATGCTGGGGGCGGGGTGGTTGAAAAGCTGTTCTCTTTGTAAAGAAATCCCCATGGAAGAAGCTGATAGCTCCCTGGGAAGGGCAGAAATGGTGGCAAAGCCAAAAAGCATGGCAGTACATTCCGGGACCTCTGACGTGCCAGAGAGGTGAGAATCAATGGTACCGATGGACGTTTGCCATTATTACCTGGCCGTTTCGGGACAGCTGGCAGTTTAGGCCTTTCCCCACACCAGCTACTGTGTTTTGCAGAGTTTTCCCTTCTTACATATATGAGTGTCTCTTCAATGTCCATATTATGGCCGATCTCCAGCCTTGGCATCTACGAAAGCCCCGTGGATCGGGATGAGCATTTTTAGAAGGAGTCTCACCAAGCCAGTTGATCAGCACAACGCTATGGCTCTGAAACCCCTACATGTGGAATAAACCTTGGGATGTAGTTTCAGCAAATAAATCATTTGAACATAGGCCACGGGGAGCTTCTAGTTCCAGAGAAGACAGAGTGAGCTCCCTCTACCCCATTTCTCCTGCTAAATACAGCTATGAAGCCTGGACAGACTTCATAAAACAACTCTTACGAGACTCTGGAGAGGGAGAAAATGGAGCAAGAAATAAGGCTGAGGGATTGCCCAGTGGTGAGTTCCCATTTTGTGGTTTTTGTTTGTTTCTTTTGTTTTGTTCGCCTCCTACATATGCCAGCCCTGGGCTCCAGAGTAACTTGCAACCCGGAACTGCCAGTGGGTGCAGACAAAACAGCCCAAGACAAGTCTGCTCTTGTTATTCCTCTTCTAGACCTGGACAAGGCATCTCTGCAGGATGCAACCCTTTTGACTGCACTCACTCTACTCCAGGAAAATGTCACAAGAAGCTAGGCTCCTCCTCCCCACCCCCACGTCAGCTCTGATACAAGCAGAGGTAGTAAAACAAAAGAGAAACAGAAAAAAAATTATGCTATATCCCCCCTAAAAGGAAGTTCTAGAACTTGCCCCCATTCAAGGGGAGGGAATCATAGAAAAGTCACAGCAGGTCCGTTCCATCTAAGTACCAATCTTAGCTCAGTAAACAGTCATGGATAATGTCATGTGTCAGTCAGCATTCTTAGCTGCTGTGACCCGAAATACCTGACCGTCACAAGCTAGAGGAAGGAAGATTCATTTGCTCACAGCTCTGGAGGTTTCAGTCCATGTTAGGCCAGGTCACAGCTGTGGAGCCCAGGTCATGGTGGAAGGAAGCAGAGAAAGAGAGAGAGAGCTGAGAAGGGGGATCTGTGGACCCTAAGACCATACCCCCTGTGACCTACCTCCTCCAGCCACACCCCGTCTGCCTAGGTTACAAACCAATGAATCCATTTCAATGAATTTATCTTCCAATGAATTTAGAACCCTCATGATTTAATTATATCATCTCTGAACATCAATTCATGAGCTCTTCCAAGGGACATTCTATATCTAAATCATCAATTCATAAGCAATTTATACCAAGGATATCAAATTAGTGTCCAGGGATCAACGATCTTTTTTTCAAAGAAAGTTTTATTTGTACACATCCACAACGAATAAAAACAAACAAAGTTTCAGGGAGAACTGCAAGGCAGAAAGAAGACTGTTGACCAACCCCATTCTGGGAAAATGGATCTGGACCCTTTAAGTAGCCTTCTTTCAAAGCTGGCATGATGCTAACCATCGTCACTAGAGGGCGCTAGAGAGACACTGCAGAAAGAAGCCATCTATTCTGGTCTTGGGTTCCCTGGCCAGATTCCTGCAGTGTGGACCATGTCTCCCTAAGATACTTAGCTCCTGCAGTGTAAGGTGGCCAGAGGGTCCATCTGCCAGCAACTTCTCCCAACACACCCCTAAGGCAGTTTTATAGCATTGCATCTCTTGTGAAATACTTCTCTATGCGCAGCTTTCTCTGGCAGGTAGAGATCAGGTTTCTAGCAAGTTCCACCAAGAAGTCCCACAGAAACCTCTCTAGCATTCTTTGAGTCATGGCCACACTCTCTCCAATGAGCTCTGGGTTGAGGGGGTGGCTCTCCCCTGGATGCATGACTGCTTCTTTAATAATCTAATAAGTTTTGAGCGATCTCCTTACTTCTTACCTGCCAATTGTCATTAAATAACCTTATTTTTAGTTAATATTAATCTTTCCATGTTCCAATTACCGAATAGTTTCTCTGCCTTCATTGGACTTTGATAAAGAATGACACCAAAGGCCTGATCCAGAAAAAAAAAAGGCAAGTTGGATGCTATTAAAATGTAAAACTTTTGTGAAAGACAGCCTCACTTTCAGAGAAAAGATTTTCAATTCACATACCTGATTAAGGTACTATATCCAGAATATATAAAGAACACTTTAAAGTCAATATTAAGAAAGGAAGCAATCCAATTTGAAAATAGCCAAAAGGCTTGAACAGACATTCCACCGAAGAATGCACAGATGGTAAATACACCACCATATAAAGATATTCCATACCATTAGCTATTGGGAAAATGCAAATTAAGGCCATGAGAAGCTACAACGCCACACTTATTAGAATGGCTAAAATAAAATAAATAACGCATGCTGACAATACAAAGTGCTGATGAGAATGTGGAGCAACTGGGACTTCTTACATATTGCTTGGGGAAAACACAACTAATATAGCTAATGAGAAAAACAGTTTTGCAATTTCTTAAAAAGGTAAACATATACTTGCCAAATGACCCAGCAATCTCACTCCTAGGTATTTATCCCAGAGAAATGTGAATTTAGGTTCACACAAACACCTGCCTACAAACGTTTGCAGTGGATTCATTAATCATCACCAAATGCTAGAAATAATCCAACTGTACTTTATCAGGCAAATGGATTAACAATTGGTGATACATTGATACAACAGGATGTTACTCAGTAACTGAGAGGGATAAACTATTGACACATGTGAACTATTGGGTGGGTTTCAAAGGCCTTATGACAAGTCAGCAAAACCAATCTCATAAAGATCCTTCCTTTATTATCCGGTTTACGCGGTGTTTCCCAAATTATACTGATGGAGTAGTTTCCAGAATTTAGCGTTGGCAGGAAACTGTGACTATAATGGAGTAACATGAGAGGAAGCTTTTCATTGCATTAAAACTGGTAAAAATCCAAATAAGATCTACTTGTGAGTTAATAATCTGTCCAATATCAATTTTCTGGTTTTGATAATATGGCCGTGGTTGTATTTGATGTTTACCATTGAAAGAATCTGGACAAAGATGACATAGCTACTCTCTGCAATTTTGGCACATCTATGTGAGTCTAAAATTGTTTCAAGAAAAAATAAGCAAACAAACAACCACAATAACAATAGAAACAGACGTCAGCTCCCAGTCGGCAGAAGGGAACCGCGGGAGGAAGAGAAGACTGTGCCATCCTGGCTGCTCATGCTATGGATTATTTGAAACCAAGCCCTTGAGACCTAGTTTGAGACCCAGGAGTTACCACTTTAAAAAAATTTCACAAGTAATAATACTGATTACAGAGGTTGGGAAAATTCTGATTTAAAGGAATTCTAAGGCAAAAGTTGTCTCTGCTTGGAAGGGAGTAGTTTCCTAAGTCTCTCCTAGGTTTCTTGGTCTTGTGGTGTTTGGAGGTACTGCTTCTCTTGGCCTGCATTTTTTTCCAGTGCAGGGGATCAAACCCAGGGCCTCGTGGATACTAGTTAGACAAGTGCTCTACCACAGAGCCACATCCCCAGCAACCTGCACCTTCATAATCTTGGGCAAGGATGACTTACACCAGGGTTCGCACACTTTTTCTGCACTGGGCCAAGTGGCAGTTTTTTGCCCTTGCAGGCTATTCAGTCCCCACCATTGCTGCTCAGTTCTGCCATTGTAGTGCAAAAGCAGCCATAGAAAATATACAAATGAGCTATTGTGACTGGGTGTCAATAAAACTTTATTTACAAAAACAGATAGTATTTGGCCCACGGGCCACAATTTCCAGAGCCCTGATTTAGTGGGAGTCAACAATGTGATGATCATAGCCCATGGGTTTTTATAATCCTCAGAATTAATAAACAAATGAGTCCAGACTTACAGTACCAATGCCGATAGTTACTCACTTATATCAAACCATGCTTCCTTTATTGGACTTGGTCTTATTGCCTCACTTTAAAGGAAGTTTTATGAAATAATTCAGGGCCAGAACAAACCACACAGGATGGTGAAGGGTCTGGAAACCACATCTTGGGAAAGTTCAGGAAGGAAATACAATGTTGAACCTAAAGAAAATGCTGACAATGATGTAAACAAACAAACAAACAAAAGAATTAGGGTTATCTACTTGTTTATCATTTATCCAACAACTATATATTGAACACCTATTATATCACATACTATTCTAGACCCCAGAGATTCATATATACCAGCCAACCAGACAGAGAATGGATGTTTCAGAAAGGTAAATTTCAAGTTAACAAGAAAGACTTCTTTAAAACTAAAAGCTATCTGAGAGAACACTGGTCTACCTTTTGATATGATCAATTCTCATTTTTGAGGTTGTACAGTAGTTTAGAAAATAGGATAGGCTAGTCTGGAGCATTTCAGAGGGGAGTATGAGTGGGGGTTGGTTTCCAGTCTGCTCCATGGTTCCTAGGACTCTCACTTAACTCCATAACGGACCATGCCATGGCGTTCAGAACTCTGGATTCCTTAGCCCCATATCAATATCTGTATTTATTTATTAAGAACTAGACTTCTAGCTGGGCATGGTGGTACATGCCTATAATATTGGTACTTAGGAGGGAGAGACTGGAGGTTCACAGCTTGGAGGACAGCCTCAGCAACTTAGCGAGGCACTCAGCAGCTTAGTGAGACCCTGTTTCAAAAATAACAAAGCAAAATAGGGCTGGAGGTGTAGCTCAGAGGTAGAATGGCCCTAAGTTTAAACCCCAGAACTATTTAAAAAAGAAAAAACAACTAGACTTCTGCATAATCTTTTTCTGAAGAAACAGTGCCTTGGCTAAAAAATATATTTAAAAATAGTGACCTGATGACTTTGATCAAATATTTTGTGAGAAATATCCCTTCTGAATATGATACTATTTTCTTTTAACCAAAGGAGGCAGAAGCAAGTGGAGGATTCAAAAATTATAATAGATCACAAATACATAGATTTGAAAAGACAATGTATAGGAGTCTCAAAGCTTACATTTGCCCTAGGAAATGATATCTGTTTCTGGAGTTTCAATATTACCTTATTTTTATGGTTTGATGCTGCCTTTTATTTCTACATAAGTGGTTCATCTTGTTTATTGTACCACACTCTTTCTGTGTTCAAATTACCATCACAGTCTATACTCTGATAAGTAATATATTATTAATTCCCCTACAATTAAGCAAACTTCTCTCTAGACCCCCATTTTTATGATAGTAGAAATCTTGGTCGTGTTCCTAGTGGCTGATCTCAGGCTCCAACAGGGACTGAACCAGAGACTTGGGCAGCTTTGCGTCTCTTATCACCTCTTACTGTGCCTAGGAGGGGTATAAAACCTCAATAAATCAACCCTCAAATATGGAAAAATTGAAAAATAAAATACATGTGTAAGAATTATCTTAGCTGGGTGTGGTATCACATGCCTGTAATCCCAGTACTTGGGAGGCCGAGACTGGAGGATCACAGGTTTGAGGACAGTCTCAGCGAGACTCTCAGCAACCTAGTGAGACCCTGTTTCAAAACAAAACAGTGAAAAGGGCCGGAGGTGTAGCTCGGAGGTAGAATGCTCCTGGGTTCAATCCCCAGTCCCCTCCCCACCAAAAATTATCTTATGTGGGAAGTAAACTTGAAATGTGCTCTCTAAATGTAATGATTTATATAACCAGCGAAATGGCAGTTAAGTGATATTGTTGTTTGGTTAGAACTGTTGAGAGCCCCAACCCACATATACACCTGGCTGCTTTTGAACTGTAGGAGAATGCTAAATTACTTGCTACACTGAAAGGACCCAGATCCTCTGAATTAAAATTGATTGTTGGAAGGTGATGATATTCAGGGATTGCGCTTACAAAATCGAACAAGTAAATATCAATGGTCACCAGCAAAATAACATACTAGCGAATCAGGGATATGTGTTATGCTTTTTCGTGATCATTAAAATGCAAAGATCCCTCTTGGGGACCAGGCCACATGTGCTGTGGTTCAGGGAGCAGTTATGGACAGGAACCTCTGGAATATGATTTGACAATCTAGGGAAACCCAGCAACTCATCCTCCTGAGGGCCCTTTTTATTCCCCCCTACCCATGCAAGTGAGAAGTTTATATTCTAAAAATTTTCTTCTTTGCCCTGAATAAATATATGGGTTAACCATATTTACTATGTGCCACCATCTCTGTATAGGGCTGTTTTAATATAGGAACATGATATTAACATAAAGTGTGCTTAAAAAGTAGATAGTTCTAATTTCTCATGGTTACAGATTTTTATTGCCATCTAAAAAAAAACAGACCAAAGGAACAATCTGTGTGTTTAAATAGCAATAATTACCATAGGTTCTGCTTGCATTGATACTGTCTGAGTACATTATGAAGCACTTGTCATAGCTAATGCATTTCTGTCAAATCAAGTAATATTGGAGAGGGGCTTTTGTAATGAATATTAATATAAGAGACAGCTGTAAGTGAAGCGAATTATAGAGGCAGGTAAAATGTAGAATTAGTGGCAATTGCAAAGTAGCCGTTCATTACAAATTAAGTTCTTCTTATGATATTAATAAAAATATAAGGGTCTCAGTAGTCATCAGGAGCCTGCTGAATACTGATAGGAAGTTGGAAGTACTTTTAAACTTGTGCTTTAATTCTAAATCAAGAGCCTTTGTATGTTTGACATACAAAGGAATATTTGCATGTCTTAATTTTTTTTATTCTTGCCCTTAAATAAATTTTCTTTTTTAAAAATCTGTTCTTTTAGGGGAATTAATTTAAGTCCAAAGATAGTTCCAGATGCATATGTTTAGAGAATAAATTAAGTAAATAGAGCACTTTGTGTTTATCGAAGCTAGATGCTGTATAAATAAGAAATCATTAACACATCATTACATGTGTTAATTACACATGCTAAATTATGGATCAGATATGAGAAGGAAAATTTCCACAAAAGTTACATAAAGCAAAGATAAATTTCTCAAGTGGTATCCTAGATGAAATTATACAGAGAGACATGCATTTCCTGCCTGAGCATTGGATGAAATTAGGTTACAGCTCTAGAATCTTCTAGAGCTTTCAATAAAGAAAATAGTATCAATGCTGCTAGACTTCCAATTCTAATATAAAAATATTGACTTGATATTGATTGTTTTGATCTGAAATAATTAATATATTCATAAAAGTGTTTCTACCCACCATTTATAAGAAATTTATGTTGCCACTTTATCCTATTATATATTTCCTTATCATTACTATTATTTTCATTATACATAATGATTTATATGACCTAAAATTTTAAAAACCCTGGTAATCCATTTTCCTCAAAAAATTTCTGCTACTAAATCTAAACAAAGATAAAGAGGAAAAATAAGTTCTCTCTCTTTCTCTTCAGTCTATTTTCTGTGTTACTGGGGATTATATTTTTGTATTGAAGATAGTGATTAGCTTAAATAAAAAGGATTTCCCTTTCTTTAGAGGAAATAACCAGTGGTAGGAGAGAGCTGCTACTTCAGATATTTGAATCTCTCTGTAGCAGACAGTTTAGTCTAAATTATGTCAGGCTGAACATACTGGAAAAGGTATTCCTTTCTGAACATACTGGAAAAGGTATATTGAGGCATTTCTGTCTTCAAATCCAGAAAAGAAATGTTCACACACTCCTCCTCCTGCCAGGAGGTGGTATGAGTTACTCTCATTTTTGTTTTGTTTTTATTTGTTTGTTTGCTTGCTTTGAAACAGGGTCTCATTAGATTGCTGAGAGTCTCCCTAAATTGCTGAGTCTGGTCTTGAGCCTGCGATCCTCCTGTCTCAGCTTCCCAAGTACTGGGATTGCAGTTGTGCACCTCCACGCCCAGCTTCACTTTTGTTTTTAATGGCCAATGCCCACCCCCTGGTGAGACCTAATGTCAACAGGGTGTGGACATGTACAATCCCATAAGAGAGAAGGGCACTGGAGAGAGAGAGTTTGGATATTTTGAACAATGATACTATGTTCTACCTCTGATCTATACCCCCAGCCCTAAATTAAAAAACGAAAATTAAGACAGGGTTTCACTAAATTGCTGAGGCTGGCCTTGAACCTGCAATCCTTCTGTGTCAGCCTCCCAAGTACTGGGATTATAGGCATGCGCCACCACACCCAGATTCCCCTATATTTTTCAATTGATGGAAACAGAGAGGGTTGTGGATGTGGATGAGACTCTACATTCAGGAACATATTTGCCCCGGAATCTCTTCCATGAATGGGAAAAAAAATGAGAGCCATTTGGAACTAGCATTTAGGGAAGAATTAGGTTCTGGCCAAAGAGAAAAACAAAAGGAGATAAATAGTAAATTTGGGCCAGGCATGGTGGCGCACGCTTGTAATCCCAGTACTTTGGGAGGCGGAGACCAGAGGATCCGGGTTCTTGGCCAGCCTCAGCTCACTCTCTCTCTCTCTCTCCCTGTCTCTCTCTTTCTCTCTCTCTCTACTTAGTGAGGCCCTCCGTAACTTCGTGAGACCCGGTTTCAAAATAAAGTATAAAAAATAGGGCTGGGGGTGTAGCGCGGAGGTAGAATGCCCTGGGTTCAATCCCCAGTACCGCAAAAAAAAAAAAAATAGTAAATTTGGAATAAGAAATTTTATTTTCATCCAACAGAAAAGAAAAGATCTATTTTAATTTGGATTGAAGTTTGGATTCTAGTCTGAAAAGAGGAAGCACTCTCATCTAAAAATAAGTGTTTTATATGTTACAAATGCAAAATAAGGGAGATTATAGATCGTTTTGTATCACAAACATTTATGCACACACTCTACCTGGAGCACAAGTATTTTGAAGACATAATTCTAATAAACATTTGTGGTACTTTCCACTATCAGAAGGACAAAAATTGAGCCCAATATTATTTATAAATACTCATATAATATATATGTGTGTGTGTGTGTGTGTGTGTATATATATATATATATATATATATATATATATTTGAGGGATGGGTCAAATCCAATTTTTAGAATTATCAGGTAAATAATAAATTTGGTAACTATCCCTTTGAAAACCAATCATTTCAAAAGATAACCTATTTGCGTTATCCCCTTTTTTATGTTTTTATTGGTGCATTGTAGTCTCACATCACAATGAGTATCAGTTTGGTGTTAACGTGCATGCACACAGTTCTTGGTGTCCCTCCCCCCTGCCTCTCCCACCCACTTGTAGTACTGAGAATGATGTTGGTATAATCTCATATGTACACATTGTTTATGATAGTAATTCCATAGTATGTACACATTGTTTATGATAGTAATTCCATAGATTCACTTCTTTCTTGCCCTTCCCCTTCCCTTGTACCACTTCCCTTGCACCACTGAGGGTTCTCTGTTGTCATTGGAGTCCTTTGTGTGTCCCCACTATTCCCTAGGTTGTGCATATTAATGAAAACATATGTCCCTTCTTTTTTTGTGATTGGCTAATCTCACTTAACATAATGTTCTCCAGATCTTTCCATTTTCTTGCAAATGCATTACCCCCTTTTATAATTTTTCAGATGTGTCTTAGGGGTCGAGTGGGAAACTGCATGAGAAGCAGCCTTCCCTTGTGGTGAAAATGCTTAAATCCAGTCTGAGATCACACCACCAAGTCCCGTGTTGCTGTAGCAAAGTACTCAAGGCTAGAGCATTGTAAAGAGCCTTATTTAGGTCACACGTTGGGAAGCTGCAAGTCTCCCTCAGTTTGGCCTCTGGTGAGGACCCCTGTGGCTCCATCACAATATGGTAGACAGCATCGTGGTGGGAGTGTGCATGGAGGGAGAGAGCAAGACTGGAAGCCAGAGAGATTGCGGGGCCAGGCTAGCTCTTTTCATAACAACTCATCTCAAGAGAACTAACCCAGATCTTACAAGAATATGAATGGCTCCCAAGGTTGGCACCCCAGTGACCTAACCACCTTCCACTGGGCCCCATCTCTTAAAATTTCCACCATTTAAATAATACCAGACTGGGAGCCAAGCCCTCAACACATGACTCTTTAGGTTATACATTCCAAACATACCCACACTATGGCAGTTGGTTTAATTTTATGTTTAAACCCCATATTTCAATTGAGTCAAGTTGCTACAAACATGATCACAGTCTGCAACTTTTCTGTCCAGACTCATATCAATGTTTTAAAAGTCCCACGCTGTCATGCAGACCTGAGGAGTGATCACAGAGCTATATTCAAATGATCAGGAATATTTAACTATGCTTTATCTCTTAATCATGCTTATGTGTCTGCTGATTTACTGGGTATGCAAAAGGCACAGATACACCACAAGTTGTATCTAAAAGATGAGGTATTTTCCATACAAAATATGCTGGGAATTATTTTATATTAAGCTATAAAAACCCAAGAGGGAAGAAATACATTTTCCTAAGTATGCCAGCTGAGTATACTTTAAAAATTTTAGTATCTGTAAAACGTAATGATTTTGCCTGCTTTACATTTATTTCCTTTGCAGTGGTGTAGGTATGTATCAGTTGTTTTCTTGGAAGACAGAAAGAGTTAATAGGCCTGACATTTTAAGTGTGGCCCTTATCTTTAAGTAGAATAGTGCTAGTTGTCTCATAAGAAAAATTAAGATGCCTTGAAATTTTATGTAATTTTGGACTGTTGGAATTGGGAGGATCTTCTTTTTGGCTATTTTTAATATGAAAAAAGTCAGGCTAATTAATGGCTTTCTAGCCAGGTGGGCGTGGTGGCACACGCTTGTAATCCCAGTACATGGGAGGCCAAAACAGGAGGATCCAGGTTCGCGGCCAGCCTCAGCTACTTAGTGAGGCCCTCTGCAACTTAGCGAGACCCTATTTCAAAATAAAGAATAAAAAATAGGGCCGGGCGTGGTGGCGCACGCTTGTAATCCCAGTACTTTGGGAGGCGGAGACCGGAGGATCCGGGTTCGCGGCCAACCGCGCATGCGATCTCTCTCTCTCTCTCTCTCTCTCTCTCTCCCTCTCCTCTCTTCACTCCTCTCTCTCTCTCTCTCTCTCTCTCTCTCTCTACCTAGTGAGGCCCTCTGCAACTTCGTGAGACCTGGTTTCAAAAATAAAGCATAAAAAAAATAGGGC